>JZLH01S0621559.1:0-15100 GCA_001188425.1 Eucidaris tribuloides | reverse complement strand
ATGTGAAGTGGATGGAAATATTTTGCCCTACGGCCCGTTCCTCGTTCACCAGCCAAATCAAAAGCCACAAATTGCCTTTAATTTGCCCACACGTTCCTATTCTTATAGACTTCGAAAAATGTTCATCCTAAGCAATGTTGAATAACAAAATTTGTTGCATGATTATACTTGTGTGTTCCTATTAAATTACAGTACTGCTGAGTGCTGATATAAATAATATCAGAACATCAGAAGGCTTTGTTACGATTGTAGAAATATAACTTTCAACTTTCTTTGACTTGAAAATCTATTGATGTCTGAAGCGCTCGTTCGCTTCGCTCACTCATGCATACATTACCATTATTAGTAGAAGAAGCATATTCGTCCCAAGGAAACGTTTTTAAAACGTTTTAAAAACGCTTCCTTCGGACGAAAACGCATCGGACCTTTCTAGAACGCAGAGAAAACGTTTTCTGGACGTTTCGTGTTTGCTGGGATTACTTCTTATAGTTATATCAGTAGCAGATCTACAAGGGTGGGGGTTAGGGGGTTTAAACCCCTCCCCCTTGGGCTGCCAAGTGAAGAATTTGTATGGTCTTATTATGTTAGTAGATGTCAGGAAAACCAAAAGGTATTACAAAATTTGTTTTAAAAAACAGTGCAAAACAAATTTTCATACACAATTCTCAAATTTTTGGCGCGCTTCGCGCGCAAACATATACATTTTTTAAATTTTCGGGGCTCTTCGCGTATAAACATACGCACTTTTAAAATTTTTACTGCGCTTTGCACGCAAACATACACAATTCTAAAATTTTCGGCGCGCTTCGCGCGCAAACATACATAATTCTGAAATTTTCGGCGCGCTTCGCGCGCAAACATGCATTTTCTTAATTTTCTGTCATCACCATTCGTTACAAAAAACCTCACCAAAAATCTAGATCCGCCCCTATGTATTAATATTATTAATATCATCGTAAATCAATTTAACTGTTATCAATTCACACAACATGAATATGTCGGTACGTTCGGGAGTTTTGTCGCGTACATTTTCGGTGGCCCTTGCCCCCCGCCCCAATGCAAAAGCTGGCTAACGCTACTGCCCTTCTCATGTGACAGAACTTTGCGTATTCTACAACAGGCGTCGACCTGGGGTGGGCAATGGGGCCGGGCGGTTCGCTACCAAATGCAAAATATGGGGGGCAAACATATCCCCCAATAATTTGACAACATGAAAATTTATGAAACGTATAATGCAAGGAAACGTCTAAAACTAGTGCAAGACACAAACAAAACCATTACATTAAATTTATACACAAAATACTACTAAACATATTCATTTTAATTTTTTCTGCGGCGGCTTTCGCGCGCAAAGTTCTATACTCACACTTTGGCGCAACGGAGTGGCGTCGAAACATTTTTGAAATTTTTCTTAACTTTTGCCATCCAATCCAAAAATGGTCGAAGCACCTGTTCTAGCAATATAATCATTAAAAGTGTATTTAGATCGTTATATCGTGGCAGATTGGGTACCGTAAGCCCCAGAATAGGACACACATAATAAGCGATTAACAACCTAAAAATCTTTAAATTTCTCAACCGCTCGCTCGCGTACGCTCGCTCGCGTGATAGATATATATCATTTCATGCGTTTAATAATAAAATCCCTTCAAAAATGTTTTGTTGGCACATTCAAAAAATTGGAGAATTGTATATAAGCCCACCAGAATACCACAAAGCGAATTTCTACCTAAAAATGTCCAAATTTCCAAACCCGCTTGGCTCGCCTACGCTCGCTCGCGAAGTAGATAATATTCTCATGTTTTCGTAATCAGCATTGCCCTTCAAAGAAAGAATGGGCTTAAAGTTACATATCTAGGACGGAAAATTAGCTACTTCAATCAAAAATCGTATACATCTGATGGGTTGGTGAAAAATATGTGGCGTGCTCCAATGCCGCCTTTTGAAGCACAAAAGTGCTCCTATTGGGGCTTATGGCCCCCCCCCCCCCCAACGGAAAATACGTTCGTCGCCGCGCCTGCGGAGCGCTGAGAGCTAAAAACTCTTCAAGTATTCAGGTGATGTCAGAAGCTATATTTCATGGACATTGTGAACTTGCAAATGAGTGTTGTTACAGTTATGACGATGAGATGAAAAGTAAAAAATTAATAAAAGTAAATGACTATAAAATGAGTCGGTGTTGAAATTGGCGTGAAATGGTCGCCCCGAAATTCTGCTAATTGTGCTAAATGCCAGCTTTTTAGAAACGGGGAGCGGGGGGGGGGGGGACATCAACAAGAATTTTTTACTGGGGGTTTGGTGCCAATGAATGTGACAAGCAAAACAAACAAACAAACAAACAAACAAACAAACTCATAGGTCCCAGTGGCGGGTTGTTTCAAGGTACCAATGTATTTGGCAGGCCACAAGTTAGGGGGGGGGGTCATTTGTCTAAGCGGTACATTGATAAGCCCCCCCCCAAAAAAAAAAAAAGTGACAAATAATTCAGAATTATGCGAAATACTGGTGAATAGTAAATTATGCTAGAGTTTGCAAAATTATGTCGGGCACAATGCTGATGCCATGAGAATAAAAAATTATTATGATCAAAAGGGCGAGTCCTCCAAGACGTCTTAAAGACACTATATAACATTGTGGAAGACCCGTGTAAATAATTGTCAAATTTTGCTATCATGACATATCTGACAGTGTTTGAGTGGACAAATAAACACCCTAGAAAACAAAAGTTTGGACAGTTATGCTGTCACTAGTACAATATATGCAGATACAAATTGGCACATTAATTTTATATCAGCCGATAGGAAATTCTGCAACATAGCAGTCTATGGAGAAAAGCTGGAATGGTCTCTCAATGATTTTCACTTTTTTAAGCACTATATGATTGTTTTACACTGCATTTTTTTCAGGGCTTCATTTTTAGACCATATCAAAGACACTATAGTAGCATGGGGAATCATGTAGCTCAGATTTTTTAAACTGGAAACATTGTTATACAATGCCTTTAACACCCATACCATGTGTTCACGTAAGAATTTATTTTTGCTGCCCGTAATACTTCAATTTTACTATACATGTATGTTTGCCACGTCAGTATATTTAGCAATATTTATTCTAACATTATATGTACATTTGGTGCTCCATCAACTTGTATTCTTTTCTGTCACATATTAAATATCATTTCCCATCCTGGATGTATATTGATTTCTATCATTTGGTTTAAATATCCAACTTATTGCAGAAGTTCAATTTAAATTTGTCTTGTACAATTTTTAAGATATGTAGCTTAATGTAATTCAATTTAGGTAAATTAGTTTTATTCTTAATTTAGTTTAATGTGATTTTGTTGTTTTGTCAAAGTTTTGATCATTATGATAATTGTATTTTTTTTGGTCTTTTTACAGTGTCATGTCTGTAAATTTTAAACGTACTAATGTGTAACTTAATTTTGTCTTGTATAATCCTTTAAAGGTATGTTTAATTTATGTTAATTTTAATTTAATTAGTGCTATTCTAATTCAGTTTATTGTGATTTTATTGTATTGTCGAAATATTGTTCATTGCACGTGCGTGTTTGTCTTTTTACAGTTTCATGTTTGTAGCTTGTAAAAGCAGTGGCGTATATGTAGGAATAATGGCGCCCGTGTCAAACAATGAAATTGCGCCCCCCCCCCCTTTCTCTCCACCTAAACGTATTGACGTAGGGCTACAAGTGAGGGAACAGAGTGACCGAGCAGTAGATTGTCTTTGTAATTGTAACCATCAAAACGCAATTTCTTGTGCATTTGGAACATAGGAAAATTAGCAAGGAACACTGCAATAGAGCGATATTCTTTTTATCCAGGAGATCGATAAATGGTCACTGCTTCCTCAAATGAGGCGCAAAATTAGCAAACATGTTCGGAAAATTTAGCAAGGCAACCAAAATTCAAGATCTTTTTATTAGTCTTGAACCTTGGCAAATGTTATTATATACATTTTATCGTATATTGCGGCGCATTATCTAAGAAGAGGTTTCAAGCAAGGGAAGTATGATTACCATCTTGTAAAAATTGTGAACATTTTCTTGAAACACAACTTTGCAATTGCATAGATATTGGGTTGTGAAAATTACGAAATCGTGAAAGAAAATATGCGAGGGAGCACAGCGACGGAGCTTTAGAAAAATTCGTATTTTTATATGAACCCATTTTTCTAATGCATTTTACCTCAAGGACTGGGAAGGAAGGGGCACATTTTCCTTAAGGATCATATGTTTTTTTTTCATTCTCTCCCCTTTCTCTTTCTATCTTTTGCGTTTTTGCGGCCCCTTTAAAGTGGCACCCGGGGGACGTGCCCCCCTGCCCCCCTCTAGATACGTCACTGTGTAAAAGTTCTCATGTGTACAGTGCCCCTTGGTAGAACAGTTGCAAAACTGAAAGGGCTACCCTGCCTAAAGAAAATTGAATAAATAAATAAATGAATAAATAAATAAATAAATAAATAAATAAATAAATAAATAAATAAATTAAAGTGTCGTTCACTCAGCCTATTGGCGAGGAGAAGAGAAGAGAGAGATCCTCATTTATTGCACAATGCAGACCTACTCAAGGGCGGTTATGTTTAGTTATGTTTAGTCGAGGAGGTCGGGAGGAAGGGAGAGAGGCGGGGAGGACTAGGGGTTGGGGGGTGTAAGTGGCGGTTGAGGGGCGCAGTGGAAGAAGAAGAGAAAGTATGCGCTGTAGAGCGTAATTATGGCGTTAAAGGAGGGCGAAGCATGGTGACGAGCCGGCGCTAGAGGAGAGTGCTGAACAGCTGGCGGGATACGCAGAAGCGTCTGAACATTCATTACGATCGTGCCTTCAATCGCGCCATCAGTTTGAGAAGAGGAAGAGAGCCTCGTTGTTGTGTGGCTCGCGCGATCCGTCAGTTATTGCCAGACGCGCTACTCATGTGTTTGGAGGAAGTGTGTTTATAGTCAGATCAGAAAGGCAGTGGTGATGTTGAGGCATAAAAGCTATGGTCAACACGGGTTTATTAATTTGTTTTATTAGTTTGGGTATTCGTTTTTCACTGGGATGTACAAGACGGGTATCTAAGAGCTAAGGCTCCATTTCTCGGCGGGAGGTACGGAGGACGGCGAGAAAAATCGAGGAAATGGGAAGTTTTAGACGGGCGGGCGCGAAAGTTGGGAAATCATGGAGATGGCTTGAGAGTAATAGAGCCTTAAAATTGATAGTTAATATTAGCAAAATGAACAAATATTAAAGTGTTAAAAATTATGCTTTTAACTAGAGATAATGTCTTACCATAACATTAGATAAACGTTTAGATCACGGCTAGCAAACTCCTCGTACGCGGGCCGTCTTTTCTCACGTGGCCAGTGCATTTCAAATATTTGAAAGTTGTGAGTTCGAATCATGCAAATCTATAGTAATATATTGGGAGGTGGTGTGATATACGTTTGATTTTCGAAGGTAACGCGATAATCGGGGGCGAAAACGGGAGAATTGATGAAAAACGGAATTTTTTTGTAAACGGCGAAGGAATTGAGGGCTTGATATCTGAGCGGTTTGACCAAGACGGTGCTTTCGCGTTCTGTTTTCCAAGTTCTATTGGTAATTCCATTTGGCCACGTCTGACCACCGTCTGAGGTAAATATTTTGACGGAAGCAGAATCGTTAGCGTTAGCCAGGTTTGACGGTCTTAATGCTTTGTGCCCATGCAGGATAATACATATGGCATATAAAGCATGATTTATTGCTTAAAGGGGCCAACATTGGGAACAAAGTCCGCTAAGAACGTCGCTTGACTAACACTCATTACCAGTGCCCTTCATTCCGGCCATATGAGAGAGAAGGGCGAACAGAGAGCTCGTCTTGTTGGACTCGGGCTCCGTTCATTTAAGTTGCCAACCTACTCAAGTGTGTGTTGTAAGAATGTGTTTGTCAGGATCAGGAAGGCAAAAAGGAGAAGTTGTTTGTTTCGAACGCATGCGACGGATCTCACGAGCCATAGAAATTGATAAGGTTATATGTATTTGTGCACCTTAGGCTGGTCAGTAGGCGGAAAAACATATGACGGATATACCGAGGCCATAAAATTTAGGGTGAAAAGTGACGAGTACGGATTCACTTTGGCAAGTGTGCTATTTCGGGTATTTCGTAATTGCATACGATGCTAGGTAGTGTTCGATGTGATCAGGCAAGCACCTAAGGCTGAGGTAAGATGTCTTAGTATTTGGTATATGAATTGTATATGTGTTGCCGACTTGGTAGTGGACCCGTACCCGGTGACCGTACCTAATGCTGGGACCACAGCTAAACTCTGATTATTTTGATGCGTGACAAAATCTTGGTGAGCATGACTTTTGATGCAAAAATACCTTTCAGCCAAAAAGAAGCACTGTGTCACAAGATCAATATGATACCGCTTGAAGTTACACTAATTGAGTTGTCATCTCAGCGGCATCAAAGCCGGGATAAAAATGACTTGTAAAAACTTTATAATATGCTTAGCATATTTTGGAGAAGTTACAATACACAACGTGCATAATCAAGAATACACGTTTTTAAACTTAATTGTCTTTGATCTTTTGATCTTCCAGATACAACAACAGACGCCTGAGCGCTAGTAACTACCAAGAACAAAATGCCAGCAAAACCACCGGAATATATTGCTCTGAAAAATGCTATCATCCAGCAGATTGACTCAAAGTCTGATGGTCAACGAGAATTCAAAAACTGTTGTCATGATCTGGGACACGTGGGGAACTGGGGAATGAACCATACAAGTGACGTTATGCATCGTCTTGAAAGGAAACTCATTATTGGCCCCGACAACTTCGACAAACTTGTGGACATTTTGAAACTGATTAAAAGAACCGACGTTATTCGCTTGATACCTGGATACGAAAAGTATGGACTTAACGATGAAGTGATGAACAACAACGTTGGTGAGTTTTATGTTCTAATATTTATATTCATGATTCCATATCTAATGATAAATAACTGTCTGAAAAAAAATGAGAGTATGGAAAATACATTCAACAAACTGAATGTATAAATTTAAGCGTGCTTAGGTTCTACACAAATTTATAATATGGTATACTTTTTTTACGGGCCACCGCCAAACGATTAACAACTGTATAGCTTGCTCCGAACGCTGCCCGGTCAATTTTTTTTAGTAATGTATACGCTGAATATTTTGACGTGGTTTTATTTTCGCGAATTTTGCGACAGTACTCTTATTGCGTCCAACGTCTTTTAAAGCCCTAAAGTATTCATAGCATAGCAGTGGTGTATCTAGGGATTATGGCGCTCAAGGCAAACAATGAAATTATGTTCCCCCCCCCAAAAAAAAAACCCCAGAAAAAACCCACGCGAGCGACACACACACACACACACACACACACACACACACACACACACACACACACACACACACACACACACACACACACACACACACACACACACACACACACACACACACACACACACACACACACACACACACACACACACACACACACACACACACACACACACACACACACACACACACACACACACACACACACACACACACACACACACACACACACACACACACACACACACACACACACACACACACACACACACACACTTATTGACGTCCGTGTACATAACTGCGAGGGAGCAGACCGAAACTCAGGTCCTTATGCATTTGAGCTATTGGAAAATTAGAGCACTGCAATCGAGCGATTTATTTTCAAATCCAGATGATTGATCAAAGGTATTCACTACTAACTCAGTGAAGCGCAATCAAACAAACATTTTCGAGAAATTTAGCAAAGCAGCCAAAATTTATTTAATTTTTCTTTAGATATTTAACTTTTTCGAAATGTTGTTATATACACATTGCCATATATTGGGGCGCAATAGTCAACAGAAGGTTGATAAAACTTGTAGCATCAAGTTAGGAAACGAAAATTAAAGATTTCATTTATTATTTGAACATTAATTTTAATACACTATTTACTCATTATATAGATATTGGGGTGTGAATGAATATAATTATGCGAAAAGGCAGTTCGACCGAGCTTAAGAAAAATGTTCGTACTTGTAATCCCATAAAATCCATCACCTAATGTACTTTACTCTGTGGACTTGACAGGAGGGGTCATAGACAGTAGACGTAATCGTTAAGTCTGTGGAGGGGCGCATATTTAAGATCATAATGCCACCTTCTCTTTTTCTTTTTGCGTCTTTCTTTTGCGCACCCATTACAGTGGCGCCCATCAGGCCAAGTATCCTCTCTGATCTGCCCCATAGGTACGCCACTAGATACAAGAAAGGGCAATGCTACATGCATTTTGTTTCAGGACTATGTTAGTTTAAAGACATTGATATTCATACACTTTATCGTGTTTCATCGTGCTCTTATCATGTAGCGAAATATTGGTAAGTTTTATTTTCATAATTCAGTAATTGTGGAAGTCATTCTTATAACAATTAAATGACTAAATTGATTTACGATTTTTTCCATTTTTGTTAAATTCGACCGAGTGAAACATAATCTTCGTATTTGGAATTCCCAATGTGCATGTGCCACTTATTCAGCTACATTCTTTTATGTATTGACGTGTATACAATACATTTAATTCAATTCTATTTAGTTTTTTGTTCATTCAATTTGCCATCTCCTCCTCACTGCTGGCATGTTTACCAAAGTGTGAACGAATATTTGCTAATCATAGGTTTGTGACAAGAGCAATTTTAACATTTGTATGAATCATTTGCGTCGTGAAACTTTCGGTTTTTATCTAAGTGGGTGCTACAATGCAATGCATCAATCAATCAAATTTTCTATTTAGAGTTTGGTTCGATGACATTTCTTCTATTGGGTCATCAATCCTTACTCCGTCCACTGGTAGAAAAAAAAAACAGGAGGAACTTGTTTGCTTTAATTACAACGCGACAGCAAGCAGTTTAATTGGAAAACTTTGAAAATATGAAAGTTGTAAAACTCGCTATGTGATCTGTCCTGGAATCAAAATTCTAACCCCCAAATAACTTTCCATTATGATAATCGTTTAAAACGTTATAAAACTAAGAATTTGTTATTTCATGATGAGTTGTATTGGCGTAAAAGGGTAACGAAAGACGTAAAGTTCACTTTTTATTTTTTTCTGTAGTTTTCTTGTAAAATTAACCGCAGTCAAAACAAAGTATTTTTTTAATGGACCCTTTTTTTTGGTGGGGGGGGGGACTTTTATCTTCGCCTATCTTAGTTCTATACGTAGGAAATCTCTAATCTAGTAAATAATGATCACTCACACACACACTTGCCTTGTACCTGAAGACCGAAGGTTTTCGCGGAAATCACGGAATTTGAGGTATAACGCGGAAAACAGCATTCGAACAAAAATGGGGGAAAAAAGTCCCCCAAATTAAAATTCATAAATATCTATTGAAACTAAACTTATTTACCAAAAAGATCCCTAATCAAGCCAAAGAAATCATGCGTTACTTAACGCCCCCATAACCCCAATGGGCCAAGCATGACGTTATTTGTGGGTTTTTTTTCAACAAAAATTCCAATCGGAAAAAGGTAAAATTACAACGCTGAGAAAAACGGAATATGACATTTGTAAAACGGGGGAAAAACCGGAATTTCACATTTATGAAACGGAAAACTTCAATCTTTAGTCTTACCCTTGTCAATTTGTATTTTTACCACGTCTCGTCTTTCGTGTGTGTTTTGAACAGATAACTCCGTCGGGCATCAACCAATCAGTGCCCAAGCCCCGGCCATATCTACCGGTGAGACCGGCCAACGTCAAGTCGAAAGTAACGCCATTACCGATTTGGAAATTATGAAACTATGTGAACGTCTACCTCCCAAGGACGACTTAAAGCTGGCAGTATTTCTTAAGATTCCTGTTCCTCAGTTTGAAAGGTACCAGCAAACAAACAGAGCCTTCCAAATGCTTGTCGACTGGAGGAAAGGAGTTCTAGACAGCGAACAAAGACCTGTTCTCACTCAAGCACTTCAAGATGCTGGACTCGATCGTTTGATCGAGCAGTGCTTAGGAGGTATTGTGTAGTCAACGATTTCAATTTGTTGTGTCTTTCTAAGAGAACTGTGCTTTTGCTATTGATTGTGCCTGATTTTCAGTTTAAAGAGAGATATTAGTAATCAAGAACTCCAGGAGTTATTAACAATTTCGGAAGGGAGCTTTCATCAAATACCATGAAATAATAATATTTGCCAAATCTTTTTTCTAACAAAGTTTTTGTCTGAATTTTGACTTATTATTTTGGGAGGTTGATACCATTGCACTGACGTAATAAAAGCGGAGAGCTTCACCTACCATCCGCCCTGCTGTGACAGCGCGGTACGTTGGTGTTATTCTGAAAGGAGTGATTTCACGCCTTGAATATTGTTCCATTTTTCGATAATATTAATTTGATCTCAGCCTTCCATAAAAACACAAATAGTCGTAATTACATGCCATTTTCTTTTTCTACTCTCCCTGAATGAAAATCACGAAGGAGCAGACGCGGAAAGACAGGAGAGAAGCGATAGACCACTTAATCGAGATTCGGTTATTCCAGACAAACATTTAGTTCGACTGGCTGACAAAATCGGACGAGGATGGAAGTCATTCGGGATTGAACATCTGGGCATGGAACAGTACGATATCGACCATATAACCCATGATGGTGGAGATGTACGTACTGAGGTTTCTCTTTTTCCTACACACTGAGAAAAATATGTTCAACTTTGCACCTTTAGTAATGTCACACTGGAAGCACCTTTACGGGTGCAACTTTGCACCTTTCACACTGGGGGCACCTTAAAAGGTGCAACTTTGCACCATTACAGTCTGAAAGGTGCAAAGTTGCACCCGTAAAGGTCTCCCTGTGTGACATTGGTCTGCACCTTGAGGTGCAAAGTTGAACCTATTTTTCTTAGTGTGTATATGTACCACGATCCGTGATCTAGTACATCCCATCACACTTTTCAAGGAAAAGTATAGCATATTGCGAATTTCGTCAAAATGAACTAACACGATTATCAATCTATATAATAAATAGAATTTCTCCTTGAAAACTGATGCGCCTTTAACCGCGATTATCACCCTACCCCTCGGAACAGATTTTCCCTTGCTCACCAAAAACGGGCAAATGTACCAAAACAATAGCAATACCTTTCATTATATAAAATCGAATTTCAAACTAGATATTGCAAACACTATATATGCGTGTGATTTTTATTTACACCTATTGGATTAAATGTAATTTGCAACGAAATTGTACCTTGATTATATCCCAGTTTAATAGTTTTATCACTATCTATCGTTCTTCATGTTTTACACGGTAAAAAGCATGGATGAATTTTGTTGTGAATACTTTACTACCGTATATTTGCAAGATTGATTGATTGCCAGAAACTTTGGGCACATTAGGAATTGAGACTAAAATTCAAGTACACTTCCTTCCAGTGCTAGTACATCACAAGCGGTATGCTCCTCATATTATTTTAAGAACAAAGCTATACACCTACATAAGACAGACTATTACTCTTCAAACTTTACTAATTTTAGAATCCTTTGGGTTCAGTGCAATTTGTTGTTAGAACATAATATAAATACCAGGGTTAATCCAGTAATATTTGAAGGTGTTGCACGTATATGAGAACTGGAATGATGTCTTTGTTATAGTAATAATATAATTATTATTATTATTATTTATATTAGAGAAAACAGTGTTACACAAAGTACGTTACTTTCTCGACTTAAACAGGTATCCAATATGATCTTCAAAATGCTTTACAAGTGGAAATGCCGGGAGAAAAATGCAACCATTGGACAATTGCTGGATAAAATGGATTCAAGCGAGTATATTTCTGCAGAAAGTTATTGTTTTATACTGGAGGAACTCAACGATAGCAACACGTCGAATACTTTGTGAGTAATTACAATTATCTATTTTTCTCTTTGAAAAAACATGTATATAGTAACATTTCTGGCACTCAAATATTTCGGAAAACGTTCATAGATGGTGCAATTTGAAATTATCCGGCAAAGTTGAGGGAAATGGATTGAAAACTAAATGTGATTTACAAATAAATGTGTTTATTGTATTCTTTGTGTTTTATTGTAACATTTTGATAATATCCTTAATGCCATGATAACCACGCCGTCTTCTTTGCTTTATGTGTGTAATTTGGGCAGAATCCAACCGACAATCGGGCCAGAACTATCTCAGAGCGAATTTGCAGACGAAGGATTTCATTCTTTGCTCAAAGCGCTCACTTTGTGAATTATAGCCCACACTACACCAACACATGTCATGGAAATACAAGTATTTGTTTTAATGGACAGCAACAGATATATTTTTGTGTCTTCCTAGAGAATTACTCACTGCATAACTGCGAAATGAAATTTTAGATGTCCCCACAAAGGAAATGTTGTAGCAGCAGCCCGGTTAACGGCACCCGATCATTGGGGTCAATTCTAATAAGATTGTCTGGTTGAGTAATGCACAATAATATATTTCATGTCAAAATCATTTCTATACATGTATATCAACCTTTCCATCGGGCACATTTACTTCAAGTGTTTGAATGCAAGTAACAAAAAGAAACAGCTTCAGATTCGTTTATTGTTATGCATCGCAAATCGTGCCGTTGTGTTTGACGTCAGTAACCACGTTCTCATTTTTTTTTCTCGTTCGCAGAGCAACTCTTGGACTGAAAGCTTCCAAGCCCAAACAGGGAATTGAGGATGATGCACTCAATGCACTCGCTCAAGAAATTCCTGGCGAGAAAATGGTTGATCTAGGTCTTAAACTCAAGATTGACTACATCAGAATCCAACGATATGCCAACACGAGCACAAAGGGGAGCTGCGTGACGGCTGACGGTCAAAGAAATATGCTCTTCGATTGGCGGAATGGTGTATCATCTAACAACCAACGCAACATTCTAGGACAAGCCCTCGACGATTCAGGACTGGTTTATTTAGCGGAAAAATTTCTTAATTGGTGAGATACAAAAGACACGCGATAGGCATAGGCTTGTGAACGCAGATCGACAATGATCAGTTTAGATTAGAATCTAAATTAGATCTAAATTGCCGAAGGAAAGTTTTTACCCCCCTCCCCCGGGGGGGGACTTAGATTTGATTCCGACGGGGGTGTACCGCTGAAGTCGAAAACCCGACCCTTTTTAAGGGTCATTTTGGTGGAAAATGGTACCTATTATTAAGGTTTTTTTATTAAGAATAATGACATTTTTGTGCATTTTAGCGATGAAATATAGGCGAAAATATCTAGTACAAATCGTAAAATTTCAACATCATGACCCATGTTTAAGGATTTTTCCCCAGAAACCATATCCATGTTTAAGGATTTTTTTGGCAAAAAAGTCACCTATTAGAGCGGCACACTCCCGTTTACCTTACTAGGCAAGTACCCCACCCCCGTGTTTTAACCTGACCAAGTTCAATAATGTGTAAATAATACGACTTCTTCTCCTGCTCCTCCTGCTACTACCGCTACTACCGCTTCTTTAATCATCATTTTCATATGAATCATTATATTTAGTACAAAAAATTGCGTATTGTTTCGAGTTGGATAAAATAAAGCGTGCTTATTCTTGCTCACCAAACTATTACTTTGTGAGCATACTAACTTGTATTTAACTTATTTCTGTGATATAGTGATAAACGTCCAGACTAATCGTGTATGATTAGGTTTGTTAACGCGGCATAACTAACTTTGTTCAGTTTGTGTTCTGTTTTCCAAAGAAAAAAAAAAGCATATTGTTCTTATTTTGTAGAAATCCTATTATTTGTCCTTTTTTCAAGCATGTAAAACCAGCGAACAAATGCCACTTGATCTAACAAGGAACATTGTGTTAAATCCATATCTGATCAAATATTTGAATGATAATTAGAATGAATGAATTTGCTGATATTTTCGTATATTCATATTATATTGATTGATTAAAGGGAAAAATGAGCCTTGTCATATCTATTTTCATCACTAAAGCTCATTAATAAAAACAATGATTGAAGGAGAGTAAAAATAACCTCGATGTATCAGAGGTTTTCAAGAGGTTCGATGCTATGATTGATTTCTTTTTACATCAATTTTCAAAACTTTTTTTTTAATTTCGCATATAGATTAAGGCATATTCGAAATAAAAACAAAACTCACAAAAAACTGAAGTGATAACAAAAATAAGATAGAATATGACAGCCTCCTGAAAAACTTCTGATAGATATGTGAAACCATTTAGGAAAGGGCGTACGCACCAAATCTTCAACACCAAACATAAATCTTGAACACCAGTCACTTTAATATTATATATAATGTATATGTGTATTTATATATATTTGAATTTCTGTCGATATGTAAATACAAATAACAATGATGTGTTTGCGATATAAACTAGTTACCTATAATACAAAATCATTCCTAGTATACCAAAAAATTCCGAAACGCGTATCATTATTATCATTATTATTATTGTGTAAGCTACATACAGACTCGAAGCATACAAAGTACAAAACCCGTAGTCTCTCTAAAAGTTGAAACAAAAAATGCATAGTTTACTTTACAGTACTACTTTATAAATAAATGAGTATTATGATTTTGTGGACTTTCCCCCTTTGTTTCGGTTAAAACTTATTGATTTCCTCAGTAAGACATTTTGTCGAATTCTTTTTGTTTGTTTCATGTACATATCACAAGAAAGAGAGTAGTTTTTAAAGCTGTATGTATAGGGCCTATATGTATACCTACATTGTAACAGTAAATCACCTCGGCTATGTACACAGTATTTGGTTTGTACAGTATTCACTTTGGATTTAGCAATTATGTTTACGATTGTTAATCACTTAAGTATTCATTTTATTATTTATTATTATTATTATTTGTACATATGTAGTGTCTGTGCATAGTGTACATATATATGTATATATATATATATGTGTGTGTGTGTGTGTGTGTGTGTGTGAGTGTGTGTGTGGTGGTGTGTGTGTGTGGTGTGTGTAGTCTCTTGTGTTGTGTGTTGTGTGTGTGTGTGTTGTGTGTGTGTGTGTGTGTGTGTGTGTGTGTGTGTGTGT
>JZLH01S0621548.1:33500-43615 GCA_001188425.1 Eucidaris tribuloides | reverse complement strand
TGTATCACATCAATATGTCACAAAATGTAAATTGCACGCATTCTTGGATCTGTCATCAGTAGCGTAACCAGGGATCATGCACGTGGGATTGCAGCGAACATGGGGAGGGGGTCCAGTTTACCCTGCAGTAACTTTAAACCCCAAACTCGTCATGTGACAAAACATAAAACCCCCCACTGATATCATCGTCGGGGGATGGGGGCATGGGGCCATTGATGACGAAAAACATTCTTTGCCTGCCAACATTTCTTTTACTAGCCAAATTGCAAGCCAAACAGCATCCGACAACTGCGGGGGGGGGGGGGGCAGCAGGGGGCCGTCGACGACGAAAAGCATATCTTTCTTTGCCTGCCAACATTTCTTTTACTAGCCAAATTGCAAACAAACAGCATCTGACAAGCGGGGGCAGGAGGCCATCGACGACGAAAAAATTGCCATTTTTTTACTAGCCAAATCAACACTAATGGGGGGGGGGGCTCCCCCTGTGGCGCCACCCCTGCCCAGGAACCCCGCCTACCCTCTACCATCTATCATCAATACTCGCCCAGGGTCATATTGGTAGAAACATGGTACGATTTATCTATGTGCTGAACTACTACTGGTTGTTTGGCAACATAATGCTTTACATGTGTTGAAACAAGGACACAGAACACCGATATCAAATACACCAAGAGCTTAAAGCTCATTGACATGATTGGGAGAAATAAAAACTGCATTTAGAACCAAACTGGTTGAAAGACAAACCAAATGTTAAAGCCCAAGTTTAGTTTTGGGGATTTTTTGTTATTTGAAAGCTTTATGCCCCAAAGTCATAACCCTGCAATAATAGATTCTGAATGTCTTTAGTTTTTTGGTGTTATGTACTTAATGAAAAATTCTCGGGGGCAAGACGCCCCGGAGGGATGTTTCCGGACTAATATTTTATATTATAGCATCAAAGGTTAAAAAGGCTATTAGAGGTTGCATTGTTATACTTCATCTGAAAGAGCAGACTCTGGCTCTTTCAGATGAGGTATAACTCATATAACCTTCTTTTGTCTTTAGTTTTTTTTTAGATTAATTAATGAAAAAGAGGTCGGGGGGGGACCCCGACATAGTTAGATATATTTTACAATAATAGTGCATCCAAAGGGGTTAAAAAGGCTTATATGAGTAATTACGCTTCCTCATCTGAAAGAACAAGAGTTGCTCCTTCAGATGAGGTATGATACACATGTAACCTTAAAGCCTTTTTAACCTTTGGATGCTATATATACTAAAATATAGTTTTAATAGTTATATAGTTATTATATTATAGGTTAATATGATGATATATATGATATAATAAAGAAAAAACTAAAAGACAATTCAGAATCTATTATTGCAGGGTTATGACTTTTGGGCATAAAGCTTTCAAATAACAAAAAATTCCCAAAACTAAACTTTGGCTTTAATAGCTGGAGTGGATATCGCTGGCTGGAAGGACTGTTGCACCCACAAATGTAATAACGCCCACAAATGTAACAACGCCCACAAATGTAATAACACTTTACCCACAAATGTAATAATCGCCCACAAATGTAATAAAACGCCCACAAATGTAATAATCTATCGCCCACAAATGTAATAACGCACTTTACCCACAAATGTAATAAAAATATCGCATCACCCACAAATGTAATAACACTTCGCCCACAAATGTAATAATTTCTAAGAGTCGTAGTCTAGGTATCAGCCCTTGATGGACATTTGTGTATTACTAATGACCATCCTCGCTAGTCTTATTCTCAGACCTTATAGTTTTGTAATAGTCTATGTATCAACCGTAGATGTGTACTGTATAATTTATCACCATCTTCGGGTAGTCTTGACAATAGACCCTAAACTTATGTTATAACACATTACCCATAACCTTAAACAGTAGTAGTCTATGTTTCAGCCGTAGATGGGTATTTGTGTATTAATTATTACCATCTTCGGGTAGTCTTTCTACCAGACCTTAGCTTATGTAATAGCATATTACCCACAACCTGAAACAAAGACTACCCGAAGATGGTAATAATTGATACACAAATTCCCATCTACAGCTGATACATAGACTAATACTATTTCAGGTTGTAGGTAATGTGCTATTAGTCTGATACAAAGACTACCCGAAGATGGTAATTATTATAACTAATACACAAAACCCATCTACGGCTGATACATAGACTAATGCCGTTTAAGGTTATGTGCTACTACATAAGTTTTGGGTCTATTGCCAAGACTACCCGAAGATGGTAATAATTAATACACAAATTAATTATAGCGACATACCAGCGTAAGTCTGACGTATTAACTACCACGGGGTACGTACGTTCGAAATGTCAGCACATGTGTGGATAAGAAAACACTCAATGAGGTCTACTTCAAAGATTAAACTGGGATAGTAAATTGAGAGTTTCAAAACTCAGCACTTGTATAATATCCAGTATGTAGAGTAACAGGGATTACCTTATGTGTTCATGACTAATGCCTTTTACATAGACTAGTTATCTGCAAATATTCATTAAGGTCTGATACACAGACTAATAGGATCGCGCATATAACACAAATTAATGTCTGATACACAGACTAGGCTGAGGGTTGGAATGTAATTCTAAAAAGTCAGCATATGGATACACAAATACAAATGCAGGTGTAGTACGGAGACTATAATGACTATAAAGATATATGTTTTTCTAACTACCTTCAGTTTGATGTAAAGACTATCAGGGGGTATGGAAGGTACATTGAAAAGTCAGCACATTTATGGATAAGAAAATACTCATTGAGGTCTACTTTGTAGACTAAGTAAAATCGTTCTTATACTTACTAGGGTCTGATATATAGACTAGAATGGAGGGTGATAGAAGCGTGAAGACATAAACGAAGATCCTAAAGCAGTTCAAAATTATTACATTTGTGGGTAAAATGCATTATTACATTCGTGGGCAACAGATTATTACATTTGTGGGCGTTTTATTACATTTGTGGGCGATTATTACATTTGTGGGCAAAGTGTTATTACATTTGTGGGTGATTATTACATTTGTGGGTAAAGTGTTATTACATTTGTGGGCGTTGTTACATTTGTGGGAGATTATTACATTTGTGGGTGCAACAAGGACTTGTCTTGAGTTTGTTTACTTAAGGCGAATTAAGCATGAAAAGGCCATCAGTTTATTTTTTTCGGGGCACGATAAATTTAGTCCCCACAGAAGGGTACACTACAGATTTGTCTGTTACAAGGCATACTGATGGACATTATTTTAAAATGAGTCAACTTTTGACTACAAAATTTTCACAGTAGAATCCTTGCATAGTTCACTTGATTCTAAAATAGTTTTTACCCCAAGTTGAGGACTACCCCCAATCATGTAATTTACCTTTAAAAACACCTTTTTCTAACATTGTAGAACCCAATCAAACTTTTGCAAACATTGCCGAAAATCCATGAGGGAATCCATTCATCAAGGGGGGGGGGGGTTGAATGAATAGACCACCCCCTGGATGAATATAGTTTGAAGGCTCAAACCCTTGTCTGTCGTGCTACGCAAATCAGGGTCTGAACAACCTGTACTGCAGACTAGTACTTCCATAGGCCCTGTGTTATAGCTGCTCCGGACAAGCACAAGCACTGACCAACAAGATTAGTCTTGGTTCAAGGTGCTGTAGTATTTTAGTGCCAAAATAAAGTCTGTGCCTGCAGACTAGGATGAATATGGTGGATTTTCGCCAGTGATTGTCAAAGTTTGATATCAGACCTCCATGATCGTGTTTAAATGAAGGAATGAACATTTTACAACTCAAAAGATTTACACAGACTGCTGTGCTGTCATTAGCAAAATATATAGGGTGCCTACATAAGCACATGAATGTATGTCCTGGGGACAATAATTGTATAGCACTCTGTGGGGGAAAACTGAATGGTTGCTCATTCATGTCATTGATTTTCACTTTTTAAAATCACTTAATGATCGTTTTGATCTGTAATCATGGTAATGTTTTCAAGGATTCATTTAGACCTTATTCTTAAATATTTCATTTTCAACTTTTAAAACTGTAAAAACTGTTAAAAATGAATCTAATTTTCAGGGTCGTCGATCCTGGGGTGGCAAAGGGGGGGGGGGCAGTCGCCACCCCAATGCAAATATTGGGGGCAAACATATCGATTCCCCCTCAATAATTTTGACAACTTGAGAAAAAATCATAATATGTAATGCAAGGATATGTTTCAAAAGCATTGGAAAGCACTACAAAACCATTAAACTTAGCATAAAATGCTATTACACATACACAGTTTTAATTTTTGGGCGCGCTTTGCAAAACTCTATATTGCAATTGGCGCGCGGAGCACGCAGAAACTGGTTGACATTTTTTTCACTTTAACCTCCCCAATCCGAAAAATGGATCGACGCCCCTGCTAGTTTGTAAAGAGAGTGTGGATAATTTCAATCAAAATAGATTTTAAAGTAAATCAAATCAAGTCAGAACGGAATAAGGTTACTTAAAACCCAAGGATAGCTTTGGTCGATCAGACAAAATTTTTGTCAATCTTTCACACAAAGTATTCTATTTTCACCCCAGACATAAAAAACAACAACATCAAACCTACTGAAAATTGTTAATATTGACAAGTTACAATGTTTAAATCAAAGGAGAACATCTCGCGGTATGTACATTGCCTATGGGAAATCGGCGGGAGGGGGGGGGGGGGAGTCCCTCGAGATTTTACATATTAATTAATTTCTCAAAAATGGGAGGGTTTCAGAGCAAGCAATTTTCAGGGCATTGATAGATAATAATAGTGATTATCTAATTTATAATTGCAAAGAATTTCATAGGCCCATACCCTATACCATAGCTTTAAATGTTACTAGACATGGTGAAATGGAATATTGTCGTCGCTCTGTGGCGGCGCTTATGTGACAAAATGTGTTTAGTTGTTAACTTTTGTTTCAAATTCCATCTGAAACCAACCCTCTTCTATAAGCACATTTACATTAGATGTGAAGGACAAGCATGCACATTTTATTCACCTCGTCTGCAACATAACCACCTTTCCAGCAGTTGCTTTCAACAACTTAACACTTTGATCGAAAGGCACGCCTAATCTAAATTGGCGTATTTTGCTACAAAGTGAATCAATGTCATGGGCGTCTTATTCCCCTAGTTCTTTAAATAGATAACATGAACATGAAATTGGTACACCGCTTTCTAGTCTAGATACGTTGTTGTTGACTTTGATTCGTTTTGTTTTATTAGTTTTTGCATTTTTTTTCAAAATGTAGCACGTAAACGTAGCGATGTAGATGGGACGGAGCAGTGAATTAGGCGTTTGGGTCTATAGAGAAAGCAACTAGAATGGCTCAAATCAAACATTTCTATCGTGCTGCCGCAAGGGAGGCTACGTTGTGATAAGAGTATGTTGCGACGACGACGACGACAACGTAAATGAAATCCAACATGTTAAAGTTATTTACTGATAAAAAATAACCTATATCAATATCTACGTTGAAAATGAAAATAAATGGCAATAAATATTGATTCGAATTATTTCCAGCAATATCTAAGGAAAACATTCTTGAAGCAAACTGGAAACTTTGAACTCATCTAACTTCATCACCCTTCAAACATAAAATGCAACGACGCTACGTCTACGATGAAATGAGTATTCCAGTAGCAGGGTCCGTGACATAGGGGTCAAGGGTCATTTTACTTGGATTAAGATAGAACAGGTGGCAGATTTATTCAGACCTAGATAGGGTAAGTTTATCAAGGTCAAGTTACTTTCGTTCCATCTATGTTGGCAGTTGATTTTTTTGGTGGGGAAGGGGGGGGGGGGTAGGGCATACAGTCCATTGAATTCCAGACGGCTGAAATTGATATTCCCAAGAAAGCAATCGTGCTAGCTATCATCGCCACTATTGTGAACAGCGATCCGAACATTTCACCTTGAGTAAATGGTGTTTTGTATAACATATCGGGATCATAAGTCCAATTTCTCTTGAGTAAAGTTTCTAATAACATTACAACATTCTAAATAGGATTTATTCACAATTTGCGGTGGCTTTCATGTGCAAGAAAGAACTGGGGTAAACATTTTTTTTTTTTTAAATATCAGTTTGGATACGTGATACTTTGTAACCAATGAGCCGTGTCAACTGTCAAGAAATTATTAAATGAATAGATGAGTGAATGGGTAAACGAATAGAGAATCAAATAAACTAAAGAGTAAATACATATACGATTGACAAACATAAACATAATATATAAATAAATGGATGAAATGGAAACAAAATCGTTTAATGCATTTAATTCATTTAATGCAAAAATGAATGCCAATAGACACCGGCGGGCAGGATGGTCTACTGGGTAGAATGTCCGCCTCACGATTGGAAAGTTACAGGTTCGAGCCCAGGTTGGGTCATACCAAAGACTGCTTTTTAAAATCTGATTTTTATCCATTTACCCGGTATTCTACAACAGAGAAGGGTAATAATACAAATTGCGTTATGCAGGGCCCGCTGGTAGAGCAGTCTTTTGACTGAAGCGGCAAGTGGGTAAATACGATGTTATTATTATCATGCCAATAAATCACAGGATGTGTTTTATGTTCAACACTTATTGTCCACAGACTTATGACGATATTAAATCGTAAGTAGGATTTATGAAATTGAAAAAAGTGGGTAAATCATGAATTTTAAGAAACCAATATATTTGATAATCTGCCCATCAGTCGTCAAACACTTTTACGTTTAGCCTTAGGGTTGTGACAATGGAATACCATATGTTTTGAGTCTCTGATACCAATTTATTAGCTGCTGCGTGCAAAATCCCTTTCCAAGTTTCTGCCACGCAAGCTCCAACAAACTGAACAGGACTTGTTACAATCAGTTTTCACTGCGAAAATATAAAGTACGTAAATTACTTATTATTTTGAAAGATGTTTGGCATACATTTAATTGTATAAAGCGCAATGGTATGATTGGGGGATTTGAACAGTCTCAATTTAAGAACCAAATGAGTTATAAGAACACTAACCAGGGAGTATACCCAGCAAGGAAAGGACTGTCTTGAATTTATTGCGGGAAACAATGATCTATTTGCCAAAACTGAAATGACAGAAGTTGAACCCATAGAAAGGAAAACGATAAATTAGCCTGTCTAAACAGTTAATAATTGCCCAAGAAAGGGGAAATGTTTGACCATGAAATATTCACAGCAGAATTTCTACAGTATACTTGATTATAGTATCAATGAGTGATTTCAAGTTTTGGATTAGTGTTCGTGTTAGTGTTATCTTAACAATAACACGAGCGTTAATCCGAAACTTGAAATCGATCCGTGTTAGCGAGTTGACCCCGAAATTATGACGCACTTCCGGAAGTTGGTGTTATAGATCGTGTTGAAAATCGTCAGCTGAACCGAGCTGGGTTGCTGGTGTTAGCAATTTACATGCGTTTGTCCCATGCACTAACACTAGACCCTAGGGATTAAGAAAATCACCATTTCAAGTTCGTCGTTAGTGTTAGTGTTATTTCTGTCTCGGCTCACCCAGCTGGGTCGTGCAGTTGTACGTGTAATGTGTATGGCAGCGCTATCACGCGCGGTAAGCGGCAAGAAAAATTCAATATTTTAGATTGTGAAAGACAAAGATAATGAAATGAGTCAAATACATGAAATTAAGAGGGAGGTATGTGCCTTTCCGACAGTTTTACATTTGAAGTACGATTGTTTAAATTTCATACAGAAATTACAACATTTCTTCGGGTTTTCCGCGGTTTTCATGTTCGTCGAACAAGGGATGTGACGTCACGCTCGTGTTAACACTCGTGTTACGCAATCGATTACAGAATCGATAGTGGCCATTAATCCGAGTCGAAGTGTTCGAGTTCGGTTTAACTGCTCTTGACGTCTACTAACACTAACAATAACCATGATAACACTAATCCAAAACTTGAAATCACCCATTGTGTCCTAAATTGAGGACTGCTTCCAATCTTGTCATATCCCTTAATGTATTCTGAACCTTACCTGTGAAATAGAACGGTTTTAAATTTTCTCACTTCCATAACGACTTAAGCTAACATCGGTGAGTTTTAGAGTTAAGACTCTGCTTGACTTTATTTATTTGTATTCCGCAATTTGATCTATCAATCGCCAAAAGAGGATGACCCATGACATATAGGGAGCTGAAAGTATACATGTCTTGACCCCTGACCTTGTATTCGAGTTACCAAATTTTGGACAAATTCACCTGGTTCTCTGATGATTAAAGGTTGACAAGATATGATTGAGATGATTAGTCATTGTATTTATAGGCCTACACACTTCCTTTCTTCTTATAAAGTTCTGTGGAATTTCAAAGAATATCAACCTCCACATTTTCCTCGGAGAAACTAAAGATCTCACTACAAAATTCGAGTGTTATATTTAACACCCAGGTGATTATCCAATATTAATACCAAGTGTAGTGTTGAATTTAAGACACTGTGTACTATTAAAAAATCCTTCAGACAACAAAGGTTTTCCTTTAACACGGAGGGTTCACTAAAAGGCTATATCGGGCAACGCCGTGGGTGTTATAGTCAACACAACCGGTTTTGTAGTGCTAAAATCAGTCGTAATGCTGCAGTTCATATTGACTAATTTGACTTGTTTTTCAACACTCTCGGAAGGGAATCAGCAAGTTTGGAAGAATTCATCATTTGGTTTTTCATCATCACGATTTGCAGTGCTGAAATCAGTATAAATTAATAATAATCAATTCTATTACAGTCCAAACAGACTTGTCAATTGTCACTCAGAAAGGGTTCATCAGAAAAATGGTTAGATGTTAGCGAAGAAATAGCACAGACCCTGATCTTGTCTGTCAAGGTAATTGACTGTGGCCCCGCTTCATCGTTAAAAAGTTCAGTGCTAATGGATAAACAGCCCCTGAAAAACAGGTACGCATTCAAATTCTGACGTCTCTGAGAGATTGTAATTGGCTCTTGTGAAGAATAACATGAAAATTTCCCTGCCGTAGTGATGAATAGAGAGACTGGACAAACAACGCTTTGTTACCTGCAAGCAATATTCTTGGTGCAGGAGATGTGTGGGAATGGTCTTGGGAGACGTTTTAGGGCAAGCCTGAAATAAATTATGCAGGGGACATAGGGACACGCTTGTATTTCTCCCATGATTTCTCAGTCTGTCCATTTATCTACAGTGTCTCTATCTTAATTTTATTCTATCTACTACTTACTAATCTATGCTATCTATCTATCTATCTATCGGTATCTATCTATCTATCCATCGCATCTAGCAACAAGTCATCTCTACTCCATCCATCCAATGTATCGCTAATGTATGGTATGGTATGGTATGTATGTATGTATCTTAAGTATCTACTCATCTATCTTCGCGAAAAGAGAGATCATCGCATACCATCTAGCAATCGATCTCTACTATCCATTCCATACCATGTATGTATGTATGTATGTATGTAACTGTAATGTATTACTCTAAGTATCGTCTATCTATCTAACTATCTGTCCCGAATATTCATGGTATGTATCTACTATCGTAAATCTGTCTATGTATGTATGCTATGTATGAGTATGTAGATGTAGTATAGTATGTATGGATGTATGTATTACCACCTCTATCTATCTATCTATCTATCTATCTATCTAGAGTATTTATCTATCCTAACATCTATCTATCTATCTATCGCAATCCATCTAGCAATCATCCTCTATCTCATATTCAACGGGTCAAATGGATCTATTATCTATCTATCTATCTAATCTATCTAGTCTATCTATCTATCTATCTATCTCATCTAGTCTATCTATCTATCAATCTATCCATCTATCAAGCTAAACGTTGAGGAGTGAGGCAGCGAACATGTCATAATGTAGAATAAAAAAATAGCAATTATATGTAGAAAAAAGAACAAAAATGAAAAAATGTTAACGTGAAATACGATAATCCTAGTAGTAATTCCGTATTTTAAATGTAATGGACCAAATTCCTAGGCATTTTTCAGTGTTTGGCTTGTTCCAAACAAATGAGGACAGATTACTTTAGCAGTCCATTTCATGAGACAGTCGAAGGCTATTGCAATA
>JZLH01S0621548.1:0-18120 GCA_001188425.1 Eucidaris tribuloides | reverse complement strand
TATCTATCTATCTATCTATCTATCTATCTATCTATCTATCTATCTGTTAATCTATCTAATCTATCTATTAATCTATCTATCCAGCTATCTATCTATCTATCTATCTATCTATTAATCTATCTATCTATCTATCTATCTATCTATCTATCTATCTATCTATCTACCTATCTATTAATCTATCTAATCTATCTATTAATCTATCTATCCAGCTATCTATCTATCTATCTATTAATCTATCTATCTATCAATCAATCTATCTATCTATCAATCTATCTATCCAGCTATCTATCTATCTATCTATCTATCTATTAATCTATCTATCTATCTATCTATCTATCTATCTATCTATCTATCTATCTATCTATCTATCTATATTTGACAAAGAGGACCTTTAGTGTTATTGTTGCATTGTCACTTTCGTATTTTTCATTTTTCCATACAGGTTGTGGAAAGAAGCAAATCCATCGACTGGAATTATAGCATTTTCGGTCGCCAGCCTCTTTTGTGATGAAATATCTTTGTATGGATTTTATCCTTTCGAGAAGGACTCTCAAAATAGGACATTGAGTTACCACTATTATGAGCCTGACAGTAAAATGAACTATCTATACAATAAACACAGGATGCCGAGAGAATTCAAAATTTATCAGACTTTCGACAAGCGAGGAACAATAAGAAATAGACTTGTAACGAAGCCGTGCAGGTAGTCTCCAAGAGACAAAGACAGTGCTAAAATCTTTTGAATAGCTGGGGAATAAATTGCATTAATGGATCGTGGAATAATAATGAAGTTGCAATTTGCGCATGTGGGGGCAAAGGTCAACAGAATACCAAGCCGTGCAAGAACTAATACGATTAACACCAAATAAGTCTTCATGTGAGCTTAATGATTATGTATTCACTAGTTGTAAATCGGAATGCAAAGTTGCAGGCATTATTTTAAATAAATTTAACACATCTTTGCGCGCAGTTCTTCATCACTTTTGAAACGTTTGCTCTTAAAGCCTCACTAAACGTCCTGTCCATTTTTCCAACGTCTATAGTTTCCCGGGTTCATTGGATCATCATTCTCTTGCCTCAGTTCTCTTGTCGAATCCACTGTTGTAGTCAGATAGACCGAAAATTCAATAGCCCGAATATGGTGGTCATAGTTTCTCTGACTGAAAATCTGACTGACATTTTTCTAATTGTGCAAACTGATTTAAAATCAAGGAAGAGAGAGAGATACTAAAATCAATCTTGGTAAAACTTCCGATTTTTCCCCTGTCTTTGACCCGCGCACTACTGTTCTTTTCTGTGCATTTTATGTTTTGCTTTAGGATTGTATATGTGTTGTTTTTAATATTACATGCATTTGAATTGAATTGAAGTGAATCAGATAAGCTTGAGTGTGAATTTGGATATTGTCACCATCATGAACTGTAAATGGAAATTTTTGAGAGGATGGGTGCTGGGTGTAGCACCGTTCAGATGCAGATATAGTAATTAATAGTGAATTTTATTTTTTCTTGCTGTCAGCTCAGACATAAAGAAGAAAATTGATGAAATGCACTCTGATCACATTTTCAATATACCAATTTGAAATAAGAAAGAAGAATTCCATTAAATAAGTATTAATTTTTGTCATAAACAAGTATTAGCTTAAATATTAGGTTTGTCTAAAGTCGGTTTTGGACCCTCTTGTCACATGCCGACATAAAACACAAAAATCCAGTCTATTTCTGTGGTATATGAGAATTATAATCTTGATCGCAATGATATAAATGTAATTATACTTCAATATCCATATATCATTAACAGTAATTACAGTGGTATAACAGAATGATTGTACTACTTAGATTAGATAGATATCACATAATTGTATGGTTTTATCCCCATTTAATTGAAAAAAAACACAAAGATTTTTCGACCCACTTCTTTCTTTAGAACTTATGTTCAGTTCATTTTAATGAACCATGCAATACAATATTAATTCCCGTGTCATATATTTAACAGTGCTAAATCTACCTTTGTGTCTTTTTCTGATCAAAATGATCTAAAATATAATTATGCTTCAAAATTAATATATACGGTAATTACAGAATTATTGCAGTACTTAAATAAAAAAGGAATGAAATCCAAAATTATCTGCAGTTTGGGAATTCAAAAAAGGAGAAAGAAAATGGTAAATGTTTGAGCAAATTTGGCTGAAGTGTTCAAAAGTTATTACTGTTAAAATTTCACTATTCTAATCTGTATTGCGGGAGATTTTGAATGTAAAATTTCTGCCACTTTTAAGAAAAAAAATTGGAGTCTCCCTATTAGTTTTGTATTCAAAATTTCACAAAATTTCATTTTTATGAAATGTAAGTGAAAAGAAATAATCTTGTTCTCGACAGATGTCAACATTCAATGCAATACTAGTATATCTTTTCGTATATATTTAAAAATGCTAAATCTACCTTTGTGTCTTTGGAGAAAAATGCATTTCTTTCACCAAATTTTTATACGCACCATTTAATGGGAATAAAACACACATTATAAACTGACTTGTGCAATTTCGTTTCTAATTTTATTACATGTATCATTATAGCTGTAGACTGTTCAAGTTAGCTAATGTACAAATTTTAAAGGAAAATGGCACGATTGAAAGTACATGCAGTCTCCAAATTAAACACATCGATACCATGTCAAGAATACCGTTTACGGTTCCTGTTGTGAAAAACCATTTCCTCTTGATGATAACTATAAGTAACACTATGCGTGTAAGTGTCCACTTCTGTGAGGCAGTGCGGCCGGAACGGTTTGGAATTTTACAATGGGTTGGTGGGCAGATATTGTTTACGAACAATGTTTGCCCTCCAAATCCATGTCAATCTGAACGTTCCGGCGCGCCTGTTAGGTTATACTTTAATTCAATGCCTATAAATGGCTGCTTGTTCCTCCTGATTCCACACAAATTCTTCAAGGTCTGATAAACCATCTATCTATCTATCTATCTATCTATCTATCTATCTATCTATCTATCTATCTACCTATCTTTTTTCTATCTATCTGTCTATCTATCTAGTGTATATACAGTGGTATAGGTTTCAACTCATTTTGTTCTAGATTATGTTTTGATTCATCCTAATCATGACACTGCTCTTTAAAAATAAGATTGCGTACTTGCAGAATGATATAATTTTCATATCAACTGTTTTCAAGCCTTATATGAACAGATAGAATTCTAAAAATGTCATAATACAGGAGAGAGTAGTTGAAAACTACAGAACACTTCGTTTTTGACAAATCTTTACATAAGTCCCCACTACTGACAAAGTACTAGCGCAAAAATCAATACGTGGGACAATGTTAATTGTGATATCGCAACTAAGGGGTACTTGGATGAAATCTTTACCTGTTAAAACTTCTTATGCTACAGCTATTTATTACATATGAGGTGAGTTAGTCCTACATTATAATGCAAATGTAATGTAATTTCACCCAGAAACCAATTGAAATGTGGAATTTTGATGAAAGATTTTTATCATCAACCAGCACTGTGGATTCTCATTAATGAATCACTTTTGGGAAAATGGATTTACCGCCTTTTGGAAGTGAGCTTTTCTTTTATCTCACGGAAAGGTCAAAGTCATAAGGACTAATGTGATAATCAACATAAGACCGGACGAAGCTATTTGGATGGCACCCCCGGGATCATCTGTCACTACGATCGGTTCTAGAGTGGTTGGCGCGGATCGAGCGAGCATGCTGTAGTATCGATCTCTGGATCCGTTGTTTGGAGCGGGATCGATCTCCAGGATCTCACACATCAGTTCGTAGAGGTCAACCTGTCATGGATAAGAGACAAAATGAAAGCCGATCTTCTAGTTACTATGGTTACAGTGTATACTTATTGGTGTATGTTGTGTGTCAAAAATAGTACCAGCTGAAAAAATACAAATTTTAGATACTACAGACAGGGCGTTTCTTTGCCTACAAATTACCATTGTGTGAATAATACATACACTGATATATCAAAAATATGCATTTATGAACATGACAGGTTGACTGGATTCACCATGCTCACTTCCTACCAAAGACTTACTGTGTGCAGATGTAGGCTATTATGTACTCCAATTACGCGATGGAACTTGTTCATTCATGCATATCTTGCCAGTGCCAGCATAACTTTCCAAACTCTTGTATTCTAGGGTGTTTATTTGTCCATTTGAGCCCTACTATGTTGCTCACATATTAAAGTTTGATAATTTCTGTTAATCAAAGCTTCACAACGTTAACCTATGTATTAATATCCATAGACTAATAGATAATACTGCAGTATAACCACTGAAGTGACTTAATTGAGCACTTTTCACCCAGAGTCTAACCTATAACGTGTAACTGATAATTATTCTTGGGTGGATTTTTCAAATTCTAGGTACTTACTGACCTTCAGATTTCATAGACATGTCCTCCATAAAATAAAAGAATAAATGATACTTTGCTGTACTGTTGGATGGAGGAAAGAGATTCCCTGCCTTGTAATTTATCCAAGTTATCCCATCTATTATTGAAAGTAGAATAATCACCATTTTTCATACACTAATTCACGCTAATTCATTCATTTTTTTTTAATAAAGAGCTAAATTTAATTTTGTGCTTAATTTTAGATTCATGCATCACGCACGAACACACGTCAGATGTAGGCTCAGACAGACACACATACATACACAATCACATACACACACACACACGCGCACACACGCACACACGCACACACACACACACACACACACACACACACACACACACACACACACACACACACACACACACACACACACACACACACACACACACACACACACACACACACACACACACACCACACACACACACACACACACACACACACACACACACACACACACACACACACACACACACACACACACACACCACACACACACACACCACACACCACACACACACAGACGACACACACACACACACAACACACACACACGACACACACACTACACACGACACCACACCCCCCACCACACACACGCACACACACACATACACACACACACACACGCACACAGACAGACGAAACTTTGTTATACAACTGTAACAGGTGCAAAGTAATTTTTTACCCACCGCTTCCAGTGGTGGTGCTCGGTAGTTCTTTCTGAAGTAAGGCCCTTGTGCATAAAATGATGACTTCATCACCATCCACTGGTTGTCGTAGCCGTGGTCGGAAGCCAAGTCGACCAGGGGGTGTAATCCTCTTTTCTAATATCCATGTAAGATGGAGGTAAAAATGACACGAACTGTATTGTTTTAGGCGTACACCTTAATTATGCGAGATGCTTCACATACAAGAAAGGTAGAAAGTCGACGAATTTCTATTGATTCATAAAACTTAATTTAGATAGCTATATTGTTTGTAGGACATTTTTGTTTTAGTATATTTTTGAAGAGCCTTTGTTTTCATCATCTATGATAATGACAAGACAATTACAAGAATGACAAATTAGTATTTGTAACGATTTTAGATGTAAAATCCGTGCAAGATTAGGTAGTTTTTAGAAGACGGTATGAAGGTAGGTAATTTCGTGTCAAGGCTCTTTATTTCTTTAAAGGGAGAGAAGGAGCCAGCAACTAACAGGCATAAGTTAAGAAAAAAATGACACTGTGAGTATTGTGAGAATTATGGTACATGGTGATAATGACACCCTAAATAAGGGGTACTGTATGATACTCACCCTCAGCAAGGCCCTATAAACTAGTTAATTTGTATTTTATGTCTTTGCAAGTGTTACCCCGGGACAAAACTTACAGAAACAGCTACAGGGGAAGGAGCCTATCGATTCAAACAGTGCATACATTACCACGGCGCGACTAACACACGTTTGGGGACGTGCATCGGTCATGCATGGTCAGCTGCAGACCTGTGCACGGGCGATGTGATTGGTTGGCAAGAACTCAAATCTTTTCTTAACTTATGCCTGTTAGTCGCTGGCTCCTTCTCCCTTTCAGAAACAAGACATATACCACTTGCTAATCTTTTTAATATGAAAACACAAACGTGTCCTCCATCTCCGAGTAAAAGATGTCTTCTGAATCATCATGTTTTGGACTTCATCAAACTTGACAAGATCATTTTATAAATCGTTATACCTTAACAAGATGCCAAGAAAACATGTAAACCTTTTCAATATAACACAATTATACGATTGCAAAGGGCAGAGAGTACGAACATAATGCGTTTTTAAAGTATTGAATTAGGGTCTCTCTTACCTTCTCAGCAGTGACAGAAATATTTTAGTGGGCATACAGATGATTAAACTGCTGCTTTTCTGCTAAGCGAAATTCCAAATTTTAAATCCAATGAAATTAAATCATTACACGTGATTTTGTTATGAAATCCATGAATAAACTTACCCTAGAATGTAGATGCCATCCGGGGTCCACAAACCCAAAAATGGGCAGAATTCGAGAGTTGTGTTTGTAATGGAATCGCTCTGGAATATCCTCCTTTTTGTACACTTTCATTGCCGGATGAGCGTCCTTGAGGGCGTTGTATACCTGAAATGTTATAATTTTAGTCTTGTTACCAAGGCTATGGATCACTAACTAATGTAAAATTTATTGTAATATTTCACATTAATCTGTCGCAAAACAAGATCTAGCCATCCTTAGCCATGCATTTCATATAAGGATATTCTTAAATGTAGGATATAAAAAGTTGTATACATGCATTTCTTACAGTATCGTTTTTCCCTTTCACCGGTACAAGCTGAAAGGTTGGCCCGTAATCGGCCACCATAAAATCGACATCATCAAAGTCAATGTAGTCGCCGAGGATGACGTATTTCTCCGTTTCTTGATTGATATGGCCGTGATCGCTCACGATAATGACGTTTGTAGTCGCGTCCAGCTCCTCCTCGGCAAGGCGATCAAAAAGGTATCCGATATAGTCGTCGACTTCGAAAAGTTTGGCCGTGGCGTTGACGCTGCCGATACCGAAGATGTGATTGAACTCGTCCGGGTTTTCGAAGTAAAGGAAAACCAGGTCGAAGTCGTCGTCTTTCAACCACTTGACCGTATCGTCGACCCGTTCCTTCAAAGAGTAGTTGATGATCGTGGCCGTTCCAGATGGGACTGTCTTATTTGGCAAGATACCTGTCGAGAGAATTGCATAATTCTTAAACGGTAAGACAGGAGAGTTGGCTCAGTTGGTAGAACGTCCGCCTCTCGAAAGGGAGACTGAGAGTTCGAGTGATATATTAAGTATAGGGAAGTTTACACATGGGACTACCAGAGGACTACCCCACAGAATTTAAACTGTCTTGTGTAGCTATCATGTGGCTGCACAAGTTACGGAAACGAGAAAAAAGCACGGCCAGATGCTCTATTGTAGGAGCGGGGATTCCAATTTTTTTTGTTACGCTTAGATAGGTTTCGAAAAGGATCTTGTTTATCAATTAACGAATGATCTTGGACTAGACTATTACTTGTAGGTGATGTAGCTGATGAACATAAATAAATAATTATCATTGGAATAAATTTAGATCCCATGAATAACTGAACCAAAAATGTGTTTGAATCAGCGATGTATTGTTTTTACCATGAAAGAGCAACAACTTTCGAATTAATTTTGATCTCATGAATTACTGAACCAAAAATGATGTATTGTTTCTACCATGAAAGAGCAACAACTTGGTGGGATACTAATAAAATTATAAAGTCACTAGACAACACCCGAGCGTTAATTCACATAAAAAGGACTGCTGTGTCTTCATCATTAAATTAAAATGGTTTCAAAGTTGTTACTATGTGAAATGTAAGGCTACTTTCATTGTAGTTTTGCCCTTATTTTTTTTTTAAAGAGAACCCATAGGAAGAACTAAAACACATGTACATACCTTTAAAAGTATTTTTACATAAACGTTACTTTGAAATACGTGGATGTAAAATAGTTGGTTAAAATATTTAATGCAGAACAAGATTCAATTTCATGAGCCACTCTCAATAGTAGAGTCAGTGATACAAAACCGTCATGCCTAGCTGCACAACAAATGACCGTGAACTCACTCGTTTATGATCTACAAAAAGAGTAAATCGAGTCTTACGGAATCTCAACAAAACAAGAGTGCTTTATAAATTATATTAAATTGAGAAAAGTAGTCATTAACAACGTAATAATTTCATTAGATACCTTTAATCGGAACAGAACCACCCGGGTACATGATTGTAGCTGCCGTCAGACCCTGTAGGATGGCTGTTACCCACAATGGTTCAGCCCCGGTGTCAAACCATTCGGTTTTGTTCATTGTAGCCGCATAAGTGGCAGTCCTCTCCCTAGTAACCGGGTCGAAGTAAAGGTTATGGATGGCGCCATGACTCTCCGGGTACAGACCTATTTTATAACAATACAGCACAAAAAGTACACTGAACATTGATGATCAAACTTTGGGCAAGTTTTCTTCTTCGTCATGGTCAAACTCCTCCTCCTCCCCCCATCCTCCACCTTCTCCTCCTCTTGATCATCATCATCGTCACGTCATCGTGATTATCACCATCTACTTCATCATCAATATCATAATCATCATCATCATCATCATATCATCATCCCCTTCAAATTTCTCCTCTCCACCCCTCCTCCTTCTTCTTCTCTACCTCTTCCTTTTCATTCCCCTACTTCTCCTTCTCCTTCTGCTGCTGCTGCTACTCCTTCTTCTTCTTCTTCTTCTTCTTCTTCTTCTTCTTCTTCTTCTTCTTCTTCTTCTTCTTCTTCTTCTCCTTCCTCTTCGTCTTCTTCTTCTTCTTTCCCTTCTTCTTCTTCTTCTTCTTCTTCTTCTTCTTCTTCTTCTTCTTCTTCTTCTTCTTCTTCTCCTCATCTTTCTCCTTGCCTTCGTCTTATATTTAAATCACTTCCATCATCATATTATTTCAATCTTTTTCTTCACTTTCTCCTCCTCCTCTTCTTGTTTTTTTTTCTACTTTTGCAATAGTGTCATAACCATTTCCATCAGTACCGTCATCTTCTTCATCTTTTCTTACTACTGCTCCTTTTCTTTAACTTTTCTTACACCTTTGCCTTGATTGCCCTAATCACTATATCATCATCGTCTTCTTCTTCAATCACCACCACCACCACCACCACCACCATCACCACCACCACCACCACCACCACCACCACCACCACCATCACCATCAGCACCTCTACCTCCTTATATACTTCTAAAAAATCGTTCTTTCCTGTCTCCATCTTATTGTCGCTATTGCTTGCTACTGTCAGTGAACATGTGACGTGACGTACTAATGTACATGTAAGACCCTTTCTGTCATTATGGACTTTTATTGGCAGGGCATCTTTTGCATGCCTGCAAATTATCATTGTGCAAATTATAAACCAGTGCATATAAAAGTAAATACAATTTAAGAACCTGTAGAAAAGTATAGGAGCTAGAATTCGTTGAAATTACTGTTCAGGGTTAGATTTTAAATCGAACGATAGTATAGCTTTTACCCAAATTCCTAGTCTATTTTCAGACCCTTGCCTTGCGTGGGTGGTTTCACGTATAATAACAAATTACAAATTTCAAATATGCATTCACGAACATGACAAATTGTTACGCATTTGTCTCACGTAGATGTGCATACACTAAATTATAAATACTGCAATAATGCTATTGAAGTAAGCCTGTTCAGTGAGCATGGATCACAAACTAAAGAGCAGTTAGTTTTGTTCGGCATTTTTAAATTCGAGGCAACTTCCCACTTCACAGACACGTTCTTTGTAAGTAGTTAAAGGGCATTAGTGATGGTTGGTTTGGCTTCTGGAGGACTGCAAAGAAAATGTCTTGCATGCCTTTAAAACCATAATCTGTCAGGAGGTTATCAGTGACGTCCCAATAGGTTGGTGTCGCACAATAGATTGTGTGATACAGTAATGTGCCGCACATAACGTGCGGGTAGGCACACACAAACACACACAGACACACGCAGACACACATAGACGCACCCACAAGCAAACGCCCATACATACAAAAATGAAGGCTCATCGCCATATTGTTGAGGTTGATAGTTTGTATTGATTAGCTTTTCTAGGCGAATGCTAATTGTGGTGAATAATAGTGATTATATACATATTGATAATAGTAAAAAATAAACTACAAAAGGCCTGCTTGCTGGATCTAACGTTGCAATAGGAATACCACTAGTGGCGTGTTTTGATAAGTTAACGTGATCATATGAACATTGAAAGTAAAAATATCAATCTAAGAAATGGTCAGAAATTTCGAGCTTGGATTCAGTTTTGAAGACCGTTCAACCATTCAGAGTAATTTGACATGAAATTTATAAAAAAAAATGACTGTCACATTTACAAATAATCCCTATAATTCGCACGAGTCCATAATCCAAACACCTTATTTTTTAATGTTCTTCATTTTTATCTTATCTGTATAAGTGCAAAGGTCAGTGGGTCGAGTGGATGTTGAGGAAACATAAACCCATAATCACGTTAATTGTAGAAGCATTGTTTGTGTTATGATTAGGAAATAGTTTTGATTTGAAACAGTGCATTGACACGGTTTTCCAAAGTTCGATTGAGTCACATGATTATCCGTGTTACATTAAGAAAACTGTGGTGTTAATTTGAATGCACGGGGTGTTACCCAATATACAGTGTGTCCCAGAAAAAAGAAAACCGGGTTTCATGGCAAAAATATTCTATCAAAATGAATAATTTCTTCAATGAAACAGGTATGACTATAAAGCTCTGTTCCTCTTCTTTCATTTGATACATAAATTATATTTCACCGTTCACGCATTATTGAATTAAAACAATGGATATTGGTGCTACTAAAATTTCGTTTGCACGCGCATATTCCATCTTTAAGTGCATTTTTATGGTAGTATACATGTACCTATTTTTGAGAAACAAAAGCATGACATAAAAAATCACAATTTCTTCTTTTATCGGACACCTTATGCGTAAAAAATGAAAAATATATGCCGGAGAACAAGTAAAATTAAAACATGCCTGTTTTAGCCGTGCTTTTTATTAGAAGGAAGCTGAGCACAAAGGTTGCACGGCTGACTTCACACAATATCTTGCTCGGGGCACAACAATAGGCTCCGAATTAGGTTCGCAGGGTAACTTCTTGGTTGCTGGTTACCAAATCCAGAAAACAGGGTTAGTGAATGCATTTTGGAACATTTCTGAAAACAAGCATCTTTTCAAATTGTCCTTTCTCACTGATGCACTTATTATTTTTCACAAATGTGGTATCATATCAAAGTAGATAAAATCGGCTTTTCAATGGTGTCCTCCAATGTCGAATATATTCTAAATTCATTAAATCATTGCAGTGTGAATTTCAAATTTGCTTGTGTAAATGATTTCATGACTGTGTCCCTTCTTATTGTCTTTGCTCAGCCATGCATGAATGGGAATCTTTGTGACCGGTATCAAGTTAAAGAAGAGAAAATATGCTTTCTAACCATGTACGTTATTCTTTTCATATTTGTAATTAAGCTATAAAACTATCTTTATCAATCTCGGTTTCCTTTTTTCTGGGACACACTGAATAGGCAAGATGTGATGTTACATTTACTTTTAAATTTCAATTTCAATTGTTTTGTTTCTGCAACTTTTTCACAAAATGTACATAGCAACATAAATCACATTTTTCAAGATATACAACAACAACAACAACAACAACAATAATAATAATAATAATAATAATAATAATAATAATAATAATAATAATAATAAATTTTCAATTCAATCTTGTGAATAATGTGATACTTTTCTAAAAGGGAATAGTTGCAAGGATTGTCACAACAAGTTAAGGCTCGTTTACACTATGTTCCCGGTGGCCACGGCAGCCCCGTTTGCCCGAAACGTAGTTAACCGTGGAATTTTGGCCATGTTTTACTCCGTATTCAAGTTTTATTACGTCTTGCTAAGTTTTCTTACGATCTATCGCGGTATCCGTGACGGGCCTTGTGAAGAAATAAGCTGCCGAGTCCCGGAAGCTCAAAGACTCACTACGTTCGCCCCGCGGTCTACCACGGATGCCAGTACGTTCCCTTCCGATCCGTCACCTTCTGTTGGGGTAACTTACGTTTTCCACGTTCTGATCAAGGTCTGATACGTTTTTAACGCTCTCTAACGCTTTTACGGATGGAACGTGAACGCTGGCTAGCCTTGGAGCACGTTTATGCCCACGGTATAGAAAGCTTCCCGAGCAATTGCAACAGCAGTGTGTATTACAGAAATGGTACAAGTGAAAATTATAATTTTTTTTCATATAAAATCATATACAACCTTGTTATGTTTGGCATTTTGACAAAGCTAAAAGACCATATATTTCAATAAAATTTATTTCATTTCTTGTGGTTTTGTCTAACCTGAGATAATTATGATGAATTTTCTGCACCAAGTAATGCAAATACGCTATTGTACCACTGTATGTGTATGTAAATTTTGAAAAAAGCAACCAATAAATAGCGTGCAATCATGAAATGGTTCAGTGATCATCATAAACATATTTCAAGCATTTAGAAGTTATATTGTTCTATATAATTTACATCGAAAGCAGGAAAATTTGCAGTAACAAAGGACACGAAATTGAAATACATGCACGTGGTTTAACATGAAAACAGTGTTATTACCAAAAGAACGACACGATAAAAGCTTCAACAAAAATATAACAAAAAAGACACAACATTTAAACTTTTGTCATCGTAAATGCATTGCTTAGTACCCGCGTGTTGTATAAATTAAAATTTTTTCAGTTATCCAGTTGCTTTATATCAGACATGGTTATAAATACCAAGAACTCTCTATTATTTTCAGACGGAAGATGAAGCTGACCACTTTGCGAAACATGATATGCTTTCATTTAAATGTTTTTATATTCCTTTCTTGTACTATTGTGTCTTTTTTGTTATATTTTTGTTGAAAACAGTGTTACTGCTTTCAGTCAATGGTACGTGGCCCTACAAACAGAGGCCTTAGTTTGATTAGTGCTTTCAACATCTCAAGAAACACAATTAGTATAAATATTTTATAAGAGTGAATGTTTATGTGAGTTCACTCATTTTAGATCTTCTTACTTTTACGCTGTCAGGCCTAAATTGTTTTGATTAATTATTTTTTTTAATTATGAATTTACACAATTTCTGTTTTAAAGCGTCAAATGGCTGATTCTTGACATTAATTCAAAAAGTGGCTACAAACGCACGATTTTGACCGAATAAAAAATGGTTTTCATATCTTTTCATTAACAAATGTAAATTAGATGAAATTAAAGTGAATGAGAAAGTACTGGTTATTCTGCCTTTAATGTCATGTTACCATATACCAAACAACTTTCCGAGAAAATTTGAGTTACCAAAAATATTTTTTTCCAGCATTGTCCATTTTTGGCATACTGCTTACAGCAAAATAGTACTACTCTGCCCACATAATTTGAATTGGCACCCTCCTGCATAACGCTAGAGGTGTATTTTCGAGCTTGGAGATCCGTGTAGTCTCCCCTCCTGCCGGCGCCGCGCCAGCTTTTATACTGAGACCGCCTTCGCCGAATCAGACCGTATTATATCGCAACGCACCGTATTCTGTCAGACCTCAAAACCGTCACTTGCCTGGACGTACCATAACTGGACGCGACAAAATGGCTACCATACACCTTTGATTACCGTCAGAACCGTGACAGAACGCGGCAGAACGTGACAAATCTTGAAAGAATTGTGAAATCCCGGAAATACACATGCTTCCAGTCCCGCTACGGACCGCCTCCAAGTATTGTTACGGCTTATTACGTTCTGTCACTATCTACTGCGTTTACCTCGTTTTACTACGGGCTACCAGGTTTCCCGTCGGCTCCGTTCTACCGCGTGGTTTCACGTCTATCCGCTTTGTCCACGGTGGCCTGAAACGTGGCTGCCGTGGCCGCCGGGAACATAGTGTGAACGCGGCATTACTTTACATCGTGAACTTATAGTAGGACTACTTCATTACATAAATCAGCCCGATTTTGAAAAACATTCGAAACACCAACTTCTAAAATTTTAAAATTCTAAAATTTATACTAAGCCATAATTATTTGCAACGGAATATAGTCTATATGGCTATATCCCAAGCTTTCAGTTTGACGTTTCATTAATTGTCTTGCATTTTGGTTCTACATTGCGCGATTTTCTTTAGTTGAGTGTGAACTTAATACAACCGCTATATTGTAGAAAACAAAGTGTTGTGCACAAAAGGTACAGCTGAAGTTCAAAATTCCCAATAATGCGATTTTATTATGATGGTGTAAAGATCCTTGAAGAAAAAATATATTTCGCAAATATTCAATTTGGAAAAAAAAGTATAAAAAAGGACGCATCTGTGGTGAAAAATTTTAACTGCAACATTTTTGGAGTTGAGACATAGAACCAACGGTACGATGCATCCTCTGGCGATGCAATACAATCATGGCAATAGACCACTATTTTATGCATACCTTTCTAACTAAGGTTGTACTTTACAACTTGATAGCTTGCCGGATACGTACCGGACATTATAATACATATAAGTTGCATTTTTATTATTAAAAATGTATTCATGAAAACAAATGAAAGAAGTACCTTATCACTAGGTTGCAGAAGACAAGTATTCATAAATTTGCATACATTACTGGCGCAAATTAGTCCTACCTGTAGCAATGGAATACATGGCGGGGCACGACATCGTCACAAACACACCATCCAGCCAGTCTGCCCGGACGCCATTTTTCTCCACCTCTATCAGGTTGGGTAAGTCGTAGCCATAGCGATCCCATCTCAGCCCGTCGGCCAAGAGAACAACGAGTTTTTGCTGTAGAAAATGTTTGAATGGCCAAGCGTTGATGCCTTGTCTTCGCAATCAAAAGCATAAAACTCACGACAGATACCATTAACAGGCAGCAGCTAACGGCGTTTCTCCACCTCGCTCCCTCCTCCTCCTCCTCCTCCTTCTCCTCCTTCTCCTCCTCCTCCTTCGTCCTCCTTCCTTCTCCTCTCCTTTCCTTCTTTTTTTCTTCTTCTTCTTCTTCTTCTTTTCTGTCTGGCTTTCTTCTTCTCTTCTTCTTCTTCTTCTTCTCTTTCTCTTCCTTCTTCTTCTTCTTTCTTCTTCTTCTTCTTCTGCCCTTTCTTCTCTTCTTCTTCTTCTTCTAGAAAGAACTCATTCAGAGAGTTTACTTCAGAGAGATGGACGAATTTAAATTAGACATGTCTGTTTATCGCAACCATGAAGGGATCTACTGTATCAAAAATCACATAGAGCGCGAAATTATTGAAATCGGTGATTAGTATTCATCTCTTAAAGCCATGGGCTACCAATGACCACAGTTAAAGAAATGTGAGCTACATAATTCTCCATGCTGTAAGTGTCTTTGATAAGGTCTACAAATGAAACCCCGAAAAATTGTATTTCAAAATGATTATTTAGTGCTTTAATTAAAAAAGTGAAAATCTACCAGTACTCAAGTCGACCGGAATTACCTGCCCATTTCCGCCCATTGACTTACTGTTTGTAGATCTAAGCTTTTTTGTACTCCACCCGAGTACTACTCTAATTTTTTATTCATGCATATCATGCCAGTGGCAGCATAACTTTCCAATCTGTTGTATACTGTTTATTTGTCCTTTTCAGAGTTTGACAATTTTTTTTTTAAATTTGAAGCTCCATAATGTTAGCCTGTGTCTTTAAATCATCAAAACTGCCGTGAAAAATACAACTTAAGCAATTTGCAGAAAATTTGCAACGATAGGATATGAAATCAGAGACATCGTGTATTGGGAGGAATTAACAGATGGAACGAAACAGCAAAAAAAAAAAAAAAAAAAATACAGATCAAATAGAAATTTCCCCTCAAATTAAGTTATACTCACTCGAGCGACGGCACAGTGGAGTATGCAGAGTAGCACAATGATACAAGCAAATTGTGAGATAGCCATTATGTCGTTGTAAAACCTGTCCTGTGCTTATATCTTGGAGTGATTGACTTCTGGTTCCATTAATTGAAAAGAATGCGTAAAAAACTTTTGTTTTATTTCGATGAATGATACTTATTGCATGCTATTAATTCTGTACATAATGCAGTCACCATGAATAATCTTCGTTTGTTTCTCAGTCAATTAAATAGTATTTGCTCCCGTTTCCTTTGCTAATCCAAAATTGCGTACGCAGAGTAAAATTTTGAAACACACTTTGTCTTTAAATGAATTCTCGATTACACCTTGACAAAGTTCGGTTTGTTTTGAGGTTGGGTAAATTCCGTCTATAGTGCAACCATACACAATGAAATATCTGGCCAATTATATAAAATAACTCTTATCTTTATCTTTCGCTCTATATGACACCGTAATGATAGCTACAATCGTTAAAATCAACACGGAGTTTTATCGTTCATTTCATTTATAGGTCGTTTATTACGCTTGTAACCCATTAACGATCAGCCATCTACTACTCTACATTTTTTATCCGCCCTTGAAAACGAGGAATAAAACAACTTTGAACCCCGCAAATGCAAACATCAAGAAGCAGTTGTGCTCCTGTCAAAGTGCAATGAGCTACATTTCTTTTTTTTTTTGGAGGGGGGGGGGGGGTTAATAAACATTAGTTTTGCACCCTTATTGAGTGAAATTTTGACTCCATATTTCTACCCTTAATAATAATAATAATAATAATAATAATAATAATAATAATAATAATAATAATAATAATAATAATAATAATAATAATAATAATAATAATAATGATAATAATAATAATATACTACGACTACTACTACTACTACTACTACTACTACTACTACTACTACTACTACTACTACTACTACTAATTGTTATTACTATTATTATTTCATATTTACCCAGGGGGCACTTTACTGAAATAGACTGTTTTCCCCAGCAGGCCCAGCATAACAAAAATGTTTCAAAATATACAAATTTAATCTTTGGTTGGAATTCATTCTTCTTAATGATGGATGTTTCAAAATGAGCTGAGAAAGATTATCAAAAAGTACAGTTAGAAATTGGAACATTTGCGGCATTTTAAAATTCTAACGCCCACGTACAGTACTTGGTTAGGTCCAAAAGTTGACCTGTCAACTGAACTTCTATGAATGTCATATTAAGTTATAAGGCGTCGGCTTACTCAATGTTCTACAGGGATACGTGTTAATTTGGTCGACTCGGGTCACTCCTTTGCACAATTTTTAGAATTATACCCCAAAACCCATGAACCAGGTCAAGTTCTTTCATTTCAGTTTCAACTTACACAATTTTGGCCAATGAAATGTTCTTAAACCCTTTGATAAAGTGGAACAGTCCATTAATGCAGACATACATGTACATGTAAATAAATATGCTACTAGATTTATTTGGCCGCTTCTAAAACCATGAAAACTGCCTCAAACCAAGTTCAGTAAATCTGCACAGTAGGGATTTGTCAAAAATAGCATAAAAAGGCAAGAAAATCCCTCCCAATACCACAATCAGTCCTCCAACCGCCTGTTTATTGGAACTAAAACATGACTGCATATAATTAATTAGGAGACTGTTATTATTAATATTCCACTCCAGTTATCAAATATTGAAAAAAACTATTAGACATGACGTCATAGACGAAGTCACGAATGATTGACAGCGGTCGCTGATACATGTTAAAAGTTAACGTGTATAATTGGAACAAAATGGAGGCAAAAGGGTTGCTTGAACAGTCAATTTGCAGTAGGCCAATAAGATCTAAATAGTAACTGCATTGAAGACAAATTAACCAGTTTGTTTATTACCTTCTGCAAATCACCCCGGCATTCCTCGGAATGGGCACATCGCAGATTCGTATGGCCACAGTAACGGACGTCGCTCTCTGATCCGGTACATAGAACATTACCCCAGAAGAGTCCATTTACTGTGCCCAAAGGCTGCATTACCACGTGTCGTCATAACTCTATCGTTTCCCATAACCAGTTTCTCAACTTTGGTGTTATTAACTTTCCAACTATTATCACACACCGCATGCCAAGTACCACCACTGTGGAAAATATCAACTATGCTCTTGAACCATGGACAAGCTACAGGTAATGGATTTTCGCAGGGCCACTT
>JZLH01S0621528.1:53255-65630 GCA_001188425.1 Eucidaris tribuloides | reverse complement strand
ATAAAGCCATCATCTTTAATTAGTAGCGTTATCCTCCTTGTCACTTTCTTATGAAGATAAGACGTCACGTTCGTCTTCGAGGGGCGTGGTCTTCTTTCTGAGACCCCTTCAGAGGAACATATTGATATTTTTTGTTTGCTGGAAGTCTTTCCAAACCATCAAAATCATTTCATTGGTAATATGAAACCGAATTACTACGCTAGTGTGAATTAACACCCCACCCCTATAGGAAGGCGAAAAAAATGCAACATTTTATGTTCCAGCCCCTCTGTCGTGGGCGCGCCTGCATTTGATAATCTCTCCGCCTTGGAGGAGAAACGAAAAAGAATATTCATTTATGTCTTTTCAAATAATTTGTTATTTTTCAATCATAAACGTACTTAGGACATCATTTTAGAAAGACCCCTTCAACGTAAAATGTATGCGTTATAGTGTATGTTGCAATACTTTTGAGTAGGGATGGTAAGTATTGCGAAACGTTTGAGTTATCAAATGACTGAAACATCAATCCCTCGAGTAAGCGTAATGAGTGAGCGGTTATGGGGTGGAGCCGAGAAACGTGGAGTGTGGGTGGGAGGGGTTGTCATCTCCCACTTTGGAAAATTGTGAAATTCTTATATCAAACTGTGTTTTTTCGTTTGCACTTTGGACTGCATGATCCCCCTCCCCCCCCCCAAAAAAAATACATGTAATAAGACAGTGTTAAAAAGTGTTTAGAACAAAAATTGTTCACAGCTGACATCAACTTGTGTCATCCAAAAAGTAACAATAAACATCGACATATTAACATGGATCTATCATTCCATTTACACAAAGATAAATAAAGTATAATTTCTATTTTCAAGTGAAAAACGATATCATTCATCCGAAATTGGGTACGTTTGGGAAACGCTCTTCACAAAACACGAAACCTGTCTTATCGGAAATTATTTTCCCCGACTACATGTTGGGACCAAATGGTAAATCTCCTTTGTAATATGCTACAAATTTAGTAAAACTTCTAAGAAAAACAATCATTATATTTTGTTCAATTGTATAAAGTTCATCAAAAATCACCCAAATCTTCCTCAGCCGCCCGCCACCACAACCACGACCACGTCGACCGCCGTCCTGCTACTTCACCTTCGCCATCGGTAATCTTGATATCGTGGTTTTTAATAACCCATCCTTCTGAGTTATCACGTGCATAATCTAAAGCACGGGTGGTCAAGTCGTCTCATTAGTCATAACTGATATTTCTTATTTGTAATTCCTTTACGAGGTCAGGACACTTTTGACGGGTGAAGAGAAAAAAAAAAATCGTCAAGACAAATGTTTACGATATAATTCAAAGTGTATATCCGTAATCGATGGCTTTTTGAGCCAAGATTGTTGGGAGGGCAAATATAATGATGATAAGTTAAGACTGGATACTCCAGTACAGAGTAAGGGAAGTTTTTTTTTCCTAGGTGAATGATAGAAATTGCCTCGATACAGCATATATCCACGGTCTTTAATTCTTTTGTTTGTACATTTTTGATATGTATTTTGAAATTAAATTAAATTTTAAATTTCCTTGTAAAAAAACAAAAACAAAACGCCTTTTCACGATTACCAGTTTACAAGGTTTGAATTGAACCCGATGCTACCATACATCCACGCAAGGGGCTATGATAACAATATTTCATACACATATGTTTGCCTTCCTTCACTTAATATCAGTAATGATATTTTTCTTTCTTTACAGTTACGATGTATTGTTCATCGAGGCAACTCAAAATGTAATGTTTCATTATTGTGTTACTTGTTCGCGCCAGGAAACCAAATGCTCTAGAATGGAAAATAAGTTAAAGAAGATGTAAAAACTATATAAGAACTATATCAAAATCGATTTCGAAGTGAAACACAATTTTTTTAATACCAGCGTACTCAATCGAAAGTCATATGAACTAATCATGTTAACGACACAAAGTTGTACAGTTTGGTTTTATTTCTACACGTCATGGCACAAACATGAACTTAAACACGCCTAGACAGACAGACGGACCGTAGTTTTAAACGATTACACGATTACATCTTATTTCAGTTCATGGCTACTTTTTTATTATTATGATCCAAAAATAGATATTTTATGTTGCGACATTAGTCAGCCTGGAGATCTGCACTTCTTGTTTTATCCACAATACCTTACTGTAGTCACATGATGTCAAGTTATAATGCACCCACCAAGCACCGATATACCTTGGTAGTACAGGAAATATTTCACTTCCTCGATGCCAGATTAGATAAATTTAGTCATTTTCCCGTATCATTCGAAACCTAATACTCATCAGTGACATTTGCATTTGTAGCATTTTTCCTGTATGACTTTTAAAGGCAGGGTGTCTCCTTTGTACGCCTCAAATTCAACGTTATGCAAAAGCAGTCTCATTTAAGAACCTTTAGAAAAGTGTAGGAGCTAGAAACGCAGTTTTAGTGGAATAAATGTTTGACCTCGATTTGATTTTTGGTCTGCAGTTCCACAAATTTTACACGTGGTACTAGTCTATATTTAGACATTCTACGTAAGTCCCTTTTATTTAATACACTTGTACTTGTACTGTACACTAAGATGACCTTGCATTCCTTTCACTGCATTCCAGCACAACCGTGTGGTATTACTGGTATTACGTAAATACTGTAATACCCATAGACCTATAATGTAGTTCCATGATATAGTGAGATTTGGAACAGTGTGCCTAGAACATACACTACACAACTATTGGTTTCTTGTGCATTTTTTTTTTTAATCTAGGCGATTTCTGATCTTCAGATTTCACAGGCAAGTACTGTTTAAATATCCAAAGGGCATGAATAATGTTTAGCTGTGTTATGGGAGGGTTGCAAATTAGATTCCCTACCTTTAAGGGTTCAAAGGGCAATGACTAAGCAAGCACCATAAAAAGTGACATTATAGCAGCGGTAGTGGAGTGGTCGCCAGGGCAGCGCCGCGGTTGGTTGGGAGCCTGGAAAGAGAAGTTGGGGTGTTTTTGTTTATTCCGTGATATCTCTGCAAAACTCCATTTGAATTTCCTGTTCTGTTGACGTTGCTAAACAAACAAGCAAACACACACTAACATACATACATACATACATACATACATACATACATACATACATACATACATACATACATACGTACAAGCATCCAACAGAGCACCACCAATATCTTGTGGATATTGATGGTGGTGATATTGATATTACTATTATTATTATTATTGTTATTATTAATATTATTGTAACGAAGTATATTGTAGACGTGAAACCGAGGGTGTAAATTGTAGAAGATGAAGTAAAACATAACCACAATCACTCCAAACTCAAATAGACGGCAAACAGCAACATAACTCGAACATAACTTAGGAGACACAAATAAAACAACTTAACTCGACGAAGTCTGGTAGTGCTCTGACTTAATTTTTTAGATAAAAATCAACCAAGGGCTGCCTCGCCCAAATCAAGGAAACATAATTTACATAATACATATTAAAATATTCAAATGAATAAATAAACAATAACTAAAATGGAAGACTCTAATAAAATGTAACAACCCAATTCAAATCATAAACCAATCAGAAGAAGAAGTGAATGGGATGATCAAGAAGCTGGGTGATTTTGTAATAATGAATGTTGAACACGATAATCAGGTGTGGGGATGTAATGAATGAACACACCTGGATGGGATAGGAATGAAGGTGACAGGGAAGCAGGACAGAGTGTCGATGAGATGGATAGCAACATATGACTAACGTTTTCCACAATTTCGCGTAAGTTGTCAGTCGTTAGTAATGCGTTTGTCATACGTTGTACTCGTTTGCTGTTAACCCAAAGGTCGTCGGCCACGCAGGTACCGATATTTATATTTTGGATAATTTGTTCAAAATTTTGAGCTTGTTGAGTATTCGCTGTTAAAACGTTCCACACGTTGGTTGTTCGTTTCTTAATCGTCCACCGATAGTTCAAAACACGTCCACCCAATCCGTTGCCATAACGACTGCTCAACGCACACATGGCGTCAGGTCCTGTCACATACCAGCGTTTAGAGCCAGCGTAAGTCTAACGAGTTCAGAAATTTGGGTGCACATTCGCGCACGTTGTCAGTTGTTGGTAACACGTTAGACATACGTTGTATTAGTTAACTGTTCGTACAAAGGTCGTCGGGGATCACTGAAGAACGCTGTTGCCCGATTTTTTTTTTTGGACGTGCCCAAAATTTTGAGCATTCGACAACGTGCTGATCAACTTCCATCGACTTTAGCCGGGCGCCCGTCTGACGTTCTTGACGTTAGTGTACCGTCAGAGTAACGTGTGCCTACAGTATAACTAACGTACAGCGATTATTTTTCCTTTTTTGACGTCACAGCCTCCTTGAGCGGCTCCTTCATCATTTCACGCTGCACACGCGCTGTCACTAGTAACTTTTGACGCTACATATACGATTACCATTCGTTGGTTATTCGTTCGTCATTCTTTGGTACTTCGTTAAGCTACTGTCACACTGCGCCGTCTAACGATTCCGTCTGAAAAACGAACGCGTACGTTTATTAAACGTTTATTGGACTCTTTAATTCGTTTTTCAACTGGATTACATACGTATCTATAGCCGTTGACAGACGGTGCTTTTCCATTCTGTTCCATTCTATTGTATTCCATTTGCCACCGTCTGACACCGTCTGAGATAAGTATTTTAGACAGAGGCAGACGGAATCGTTAGACGGCACAGTGTGACAGTAGCTTTAGTCATTAGTTTTTACACCATTTTGTTCAGGAATTTGAGCGTGCTTGAGCGTGTTTGGACTTTGCCAAATTTCGAGACGAAAAACATGTACGCTGGGCATACTTTGCCTCTAAACGCTATTATGTGACAGGGCCCTTAGAGTTGAGAAGGTTGTAGGTTTTCTTCATAACTTGTGTCACCATGACCTGGTCGAGGAAGGATTGTATTTCGCTCTTTTCGGTACTGCACTCATTGTCCGTCCTCAGAATGTAATTATTGAGTAATTTCTCAAATGCTGGGAAGGTTCCGCCAAGCTTTCCCGCGTGTTCATTTCGCTGAAGAACTTATACAAACAATACTCGAGAGTATTCGTTATTGATTGTATTTATTTATTTATTATTTATTTGTCTCTTTACATGTTTATTGAACCACCATCAATATCTTGTGGACGGGATAAGCTGCAAAGCAATATTTTGACAGAAGAGTAAGATAACTTCAAATTCTGCTCATAATTTAATGAGTAAGGCTGATATAAGAATATTGGTAGACGGTCAGGGTGCTTCGTCATGAAAATTATGTTCCATTGTATGTATGTATGTATGTATGTATGTACGTATACATGTGTGTGTGTTTGTGCGTGTGCGTGAGTGTGCGTGCGTGCGTCTGCTTATTGTGTACGTGTGTGTGCGCGCACTTGCGTGTGTATGTGACAAATGACAACGCAATGTTTCCCTCCCTCTTATTGTCACGTGTGTCTAGCCAAATAATCATTGCACTAAGTTTTTGCATATCAAATTAATGTTTAGTGAAAAAAGAACTTATAAATCGTTCTCTTCAATTTCGTAGGAAGCAAACTATTTATTTTTCTCTCAAATATAATTTGGTAATGAGTCGATACACTATTCAGGCAATTCTACTGTTTACAACCAGAGGGAAAGAGGTGGACCCATTCATCCTTTCAGCCGTCGTGTGATAAAATACAAGTGATTTTTAGCGAATTAATATCAGGCAAATTAGTGTTCCTCCAAATTTGAGAGAACTTGTTAATCAATTTCAATAGATTTGGATCTTCTGCCATCTCGATAGATTGAACATAGTATTGCGCGGTTTATTTATTTTTTCTTGTGGTTCATAATTTTATCTCCATCCCTCCGCCAAAAACAACCTTATGTCGTGGGTACTTATTTTTCAATCACTGACGGTGAATTTTTTTTAGAAATATAGGCCTATAAACCCAAATTAGACAGGAAAAGTAAAAGAAATATTATACTTCATAGAAAGGACATCACGGATATAACGAAGGTCGTAATTTATGGCCGTATGGTTCTGCTCCATGGCTAAACGTGAGCACGTTTATGGGGTGGGTCTCCAGATTGGAAAGTGCAGATAGCCAACTGGATCGAGGTTAATTATGTATTTGTGTCACTTGTCTCGAATATAGAGCACTTTATGTCAATTTGTATCAGTTAGTGGCCTCAATGCCCCGTTTGCTGATGATGAATCACTTTTATAATCATTACGATCAAGATTCGGTACCCCCTTTTCCCTGCTGCCCTTTACGCTCTCTTTCTCCGCAAACAGTAGTTACGTATAATAACCCTGATAAGTAGTACCTGCGGATTCCTCCTGCGTCCCTGGATGATTATAAGGTTGTGTCCAGACAATTGACAGCTTGAGAACAAGGGAGGGATCTCGGAGTCTGAATCAGGGTCAATGGCAAGGTCCATGCAATAAAGACAGGAGCCTTCAGGAAGGTCCGTTTCGGTGTTGATGTTTGAAAGATTATACGGCCATTTTACGCTTTCGAAATCTGAAACTACATTTTGATTGAAGATGAGGGGGAGGAGGAGGAGGAGGCAGAAAAAGAAGACAAAGAAGTAGAAGAAGAAGAAAAAAGAAGCTCTGGATATGGGACCGAAGTTATAGACATACCAGTACAAATCACTTCAATGGTCAATAAGTGCTCGTGGGACGATGATATTTCCATTATATCACAGTGAATGCAATAAATTAACATTAGCTGGTTAGATACACCACTTGAAGAAGGAAGAAGAAGAAGAAGAAAGAGAAGAAGAAAGAAGAAGAGAAGAAGAAGAAGAAGAAGAAAGAAGAAAAAGAAGGAGAAGAAGAAGAAGAAATGAAGAAGAAGAAGAAGGAGAAGAAGAAGAAGAAGAGAAGAAGAAGAAGAAGAAGAAGGAGAAGAAGAAGAAGAAGAAGAAGAAGAAGAGAAACGAAGAAGAAGAAAGAAGAAGAAGAAGAAGATGAAGAAGGAAATATAGAAGACAAAGAAAAGGACAAGGAAAGAAAATGAATTAGAATAAACACGGAAATCTGAAAGAAGAACAGAGAAAGAAGGCGAAGAAAGAGAGAGAAAAAAGAAGAAGAAGAAAGGCTGAGGCCGTGGTGATGGGGTCGGGGTGGGGTGTCATATTTTGCACTTCGGTTGGATCCACTACTATAAAGGGTTTGGATGGTATACGAGATAATGCATATTGACAGTGGCGGTGGTGTGAAATCCAGCGCAAAAGTATCGTACATAGCTTGTATTTGATATTTTATATTACTGATCTTGTTGAAAATAAATTATTTAGCAGCCAGTAGGTTTTGTGTGAACTGAAGATAATTTCCTTCTGGGCTTGTCTCGTTAGAGAGCAAATGAAAAGTGCACTTTCAAAAAGCGATAAATCCATTTCTTCCAAAATAATTTTAACATCAAACATTTGGTCATCTTGCAAGGCTATTGAATAATAATTGAGGCAATTTACACAAGCTAAGTGAAAAACATCGTATTACTTCACTAATACTTCCAAAAGGCAAGTGTTCAAAATACTCGGGTATTATTTTTCTCTCAAAAGTTGCTTTGGGAACTAAGCTCTTGAAATCATGAACACAATTGGTAAGTTGATTGGCTAGAAAACAGTGACCAGAAAAGAAATTGCAAAAAAAAAGAAAAAAAAGATGAAGACAATGATGATATTAATTTTTGTATGGGTGTTATGTCATTTTGGAGGAGAGGGGGAGTTGGGAGTAGAGTGGTATTACCACATTTCTAACGTGTAATTACGATAGAAAGCGGATATATGTTATGAATAACATCATAACATGGCTGTTCGTTAAGTCTTCCGGGAAAATACACTTAAAATTAGTCCAAACTTACAGGAGAAGTTTTCCCGAACATTAATTTGAATTAAGAAAATCAGGAGTATTTTCATAAATTCAACATTAAAAATTTGAGCAATTTTGTTTAACCCATTCAAGAGATATGATTTTGCCCAAAATTGAATAAGTCTGTGTGTCACCTTCTGAAGATGTAAATTCTGCATAAGAAAATGATGTTGTATCAGGAAAAAAAAATCTTCAAGGCTTGACTTTTATTATACATTTGCATAAACTTTCTGTTTTCTAGGCTTGCAAAAAAGGCAAATTGGCCTTACACTTTGTTGAGGGTGTGGAGACTCATCTTATCTCTATACCTGAGAAACAATGATAGTACTTTTTTCATGAGAAAAATAAATATTCATGAGCAGAATTGTTCCTGTATGACATCACAGACTTTAGCAGAATTGCATTTTACGGAAAGTGATATACAAATATGCTTTAATTTTCGAAAAATCCTATTTCTTGAATGACTTAACCAAATTTGATATTTCTAAACTTGCTCGTGATTTACAGAATTCTCATTGATGGATGGGCAAAAACTTCCTTTAAGCAGGTAGCGCAATGATACATTGGTATATAATCTAATTCATCCATTATGACGGTCTGCACTGCCAAATCACGCACCAAAGTCCCATTTTTCTGGTTTCATTTCAACAAGAACATCTCTTGATTAGAAGTGACTGCAGACAATTGGTAACCTCGTTCACGCTAACTTCAATATCCAGGCCAGCGTGTATAGGGAGAACTAAAGCAGGCGGATGAAAAAAAAAAGCGCGCGAAACAGGCAACTCCTATGAGTCACTTTCTTGGGCGTGGTGACGTCTGGGTTGAGAGGCTCTGGATCTGAGTTCACGTGTATGGTGATGACAGACCTAACTGTTTTGGATATGAGTAATACAACGGTAATTTTGTTGACCATCTCAATGACGTTAATGCGTTTGCCAGTAACACGCATGCACGCGTATAAAACAAAAATGAAAATATGAGGCTCTTCCCGTAAGGACACATCAACATGTCCCCCTCCCCCTTCTCCGTTTAAAGGTAAATGACATGATTGGAGGTAGTCCTCAACTTGGGCTAAAACTACTCTAGAATCAAGTAAACTATGCAAGGATTCTCCTGTGAAAATCTTGTAGTCAAACGTTGACTCATTCTAAAATGAACAATGTCAATATCACTCGAAGCACGGAAACCTGCTGTGTGGCTCTCTATGGGGCTTATTTTTATCGTCCCCAGATAAAATTAAGATACTACTATGTTTATGCTTGATTCTCCTTAACTAAACAAATTACAGACAAATCCTCCCAGGTGGGAGATCCACTTCCGCTAGTGTATAGTTGGTATATATTTCAACTCATTTGGTTCTTGAGGCATTTTCAAGTGTTTCCAATCATGTCACTAACCTTTAATTTATTTCAAGCGGCCTCTAAATTATCCCATCCACCCAATTACTTCGTTGTATTTTCTAAATATGGGGGTTCTTAGGTGATAGGGTTCACAATCCACGTGATTCATGTGCTAAACGCTTTGCCCTTGGCGCTTGATAGCGTTTGGGGAGATCCAATCTCTCTACGCACCCCCTCCGCCCGAAATATGAAAATAAGTTTATGGTCACTGCAGTTCGTGTTTTGTTCAAGATGAATTGCGTTGATTACTATAAATAGATGTTACATATCAGACAAAATGTGGACCGTATACGGCAGATGGTTTCGTTCTATTAGTTCCTATCTGTCAACACGACATCATTAAAGAAACATTATCATTTTGTCAAAACTAGGCCACGCAAATTTTCCTCTACAACATAGCTAAAGTTGATGTGTTTGCCACTCTCCATTTTGGGGAATATTCGATTAAACTCTAGCTGTACAATATCTGGAAAAGGGAACAGTTTAGAAATCGGTCGGGTCATTTAGTTATTTGGGTACATTGATATTGATTTGTTTTATTATTGTTTTACAAAAATAAAAATAAAAAATAAAAAAATAACAGCCTGTATTAAGTGATGGATTGAAAATACATTCATCCAGGAGTCAAAAGCAATATCAAAGTTCATTGTGCGTCCAAGTTGTAGAAAATGGTTGGATGAAGTAGAGCTTGACAAAAATAACGAAACATATCTATTTCTGCCGCCTGCCTGTCTGTCTGTCTATCCGTCTCCTTTCTTTCTTTCTTTCTTTCTTTCTTTCTTTCTTTCTATCTATCTATCTATCTATCTATCTATCTATCTATCTATCTATCTATCTATCTATCTATATATCTATCCATCTATCTATCTACCTACCTATCTATCTATCTATCTATCTATCTATCCATCTATCTACCTATCCATCTGTCTATCTTTCTTTCTTTCTCACTTCCTTTCTCACTTCCTTTTTCCTTTCTTTTCTCTTTTTCTTTCTTTCTTTTGTTCTTTCTCTCCCTTTTCTGTCTGTCTGTCTGTCTGGCTTTCTTTCTATCGTTCTTTTTTGTTCTTTCGTTCTTTCTTTCTTTACTAACTAATGATAGTTACATACTTAGCTTAGCACAGATCATATTTACGTGTCATTCATAAACCATCTAAATCTATAATCGCAACATCATGGAAGGAATCACAATAAAGTGAAAAGTAGTCAAATGTACTTCAAGTAATTTAAAAAGGGTTTGCAATTGAAACTAAAGTTAACACTCTCCTATGAATTGGGGGAGGGAGCATATTTGTTTTTGTTTCTATCACTTGTGTTTGGGAAAATCGAGTTGCAATCATAAAGTGGGCCTTTAAAGGCATTGTATAACAATGTTTCCAGTTAAAAAAAGATCTGAGCTACATGATTCCCCATGCTACCAGTGTCTCTGATACGGTCTAAAAATGAAGCCCTGAAAAATTGCAGTTTAAAACGATCATTAAGTGCTTTAAAAAAAGTAAAAATCATTGAGAGACCATTCCAGCTTTCCCCCATAGACTGCTGTGTTGCAGAATTTCCTATCGCCTGGTAGGAAGTTAATGTGCCAATTTGTATCTGCACATATTGTACTAATGACAGCATAACTGTCCAAACTTTTGTGTTCTAGGGTGTTTATTTGTCCATTCAAACACTGTCAGATATGTCAGATATCAAAGTTCGACAATGTTTTAAATGTGTCCACAGTGTTATATAGTGTTTTTAAAGCCCAAGTTTAGTTTTAGGGATTTTTTGTTATTTGAAGCTTTATGCCCAAAGTCATAACCCTGCAATGATATTCTGAATGTCTTTAGTTTTTTTTATACTGATTTATGAAAATGTACGTGGGGGGGGCGGCGCACCCCCCGACATTTGACCATATTTTACATTATAGCATCCAAAGGGTTAATAGGCGTAAGGTTATATGAGTTATACCTCATCTGAAAGAGCCCAGACTCGCTCTTTCAGATGAGCGTAATAACTCGGATAACATTAACGCGCTTATAACCCTTTGGATTCTATAATGTAAAAATATGGTCGGGGCTCCCCCCCCGACCATTTCGTAATTCATATAAAAAAACTAAGACATTCAGAATCTATTATTGCAGGGTTATGACTTTGGGGCATAAAGCTTTCAAATAACAAAAAAATCCCCAAAACTAAACTTGGGCTTTAAACGGATTTATGTGGTTCAAACGTTTATCCCAAAAATCCAAACTAACCTCCTGCACCAAATCAAAATATCAAGCCTGATGTGCATTTAATTTTCTCTTCCTTGACTAGGAAAATGTACAACTTGTTGATGGCTGAATAAAACTCTGGATTTTTTTTTCCATACATTATCTGAAATAATTTTAATAACAAAATATGTCACATGACACCCATTTATTGCAGACGTTATCATGACCTGGCAGGACAAATGTGAAGTATCTTTGTTTATTTTAATTATTACTCTATTTGCCAAATAGAAAAGTACTTTGTTAGCAGAACCTGTCAACCAATATAGCCCATCGTACTCTTGCGAAATGTCCCTTTGAAACTTCTCCTCAAAACATCAAGACAGCCTTGAACCACAACACATCACCAAAAACATGGCAATAGCAAGAAATCCTGATAGCCTTTGTTTGGACTAAACTCGTTTAAAATCCATTCACCCCAATTTTGAGGAAGGCCACAACTCCGAAAAGATAATGGTACGTTGATCTCTGTATCCGAGGTTGTCTAAATGGCACCAGTGTACCACTACCTTGCTACTCCAGGGGCCAAGGGGCGCGTGTTTTTCCCCTCCCTGTAAGTTTGATGTTCCCAATCGTGTGGCGTCCCGTGTAGATTCAGGACATTTTTGTGCTGCCCACCTATAGTATAACATATTTTTTTTATTGTTGTTTATTCGCATGATTGAAGGCCAAATAGCATCATTATGGAAAGTTCAACCGTATTTTGGACACAACGACTCATGTACGCGCGTTGGGGTCACCGTGTCAAGTTGTTTACTCAACGGTGTGCTTGACTGGCCTCCACGATGTGACCGGGCGTTTCCACTATCAAAATAGGGGTTAGACT
>JZLH01S0621528.1:38168-50309 GCA_001188425.1 Eucidaris tribuloides | reverse complement strand
CTCCCTCCCTTTTCCCTTTCCCCTCCCCTCCCCTTTTCCCTTCCCCCCTCCCTTTCCCCTTCCCCTCCCTCCCTTTCCCCTCTCCTTCCCCTTGTGTTTGTGTGTTTATGTGTGTATGTTTTTGTTTTGTGTTTGTGTCTGTGTGTGTGAGTGCGTTTGTGTGTGTGTTTGTGTGTACTGCGTGCAAGTTTTTTTTTACAGGGCCCTTCAATCAACAGACACGTATGTGCTTTTTGAAGGGCCCTGCATTTCCAAATATTTATAATTTTTCAATTACGCACAAAGGTTAAAGGGAGAAGGCGCCAGCAACTAACAGGCATAAGTTAAGAATAAAAATGACATTGTGAGTATTGTGAGAAATATGGTACATGGTGACAAAAACAGCCTAAATAAGGGGTACTGTGTGATACTCACCCTCATCAAGGCCCTATACGTCTTTGTAAGTTTTACCCTAAGACAAAACTTGCAGAAACAGCTATATGGGGAGGAGCTTATCAATTCAAACAGTGCATACATTACCACGGTGCGGCTAACACACGTCGCGTGGCATGCATTGGTCATGCATGGTCAGCTCCTTGCAGTGCATGTGCAATCTGATTGGTTGGCAAGAACTCAAATATTTTCTTAATGCCTGTTAGTTGCTGGCGCCTTCTCCCTTTAAGCTTTGTTTTGTTTTCAATGATTTGTTTCGGTAAAAATTAAATTATGTTAATTATTATCATTTATTTTAATTATTATCATTATTAACATATTGTTATTGTAATATATGATTATTATTAATTGTTATTAATTAATTATTGTTAATTGTAGACACTATATTCACTTATTGTATTGTTTTAAAGCTTTTCCTTGTATTTTTGTATTTGGAAATGGAAATAGAAATGAAATGAAATGAAGAAAAAAAGTGTAAGTGCTATGTTGCAAAATTTGTTCTTATTTTGCTGAAAATTTAATAGTCTCATATGGTCCAATTGTTGAGAAATTACTATAAGTGTATGTGTATTTGTGCGTATACGTGTGTTTGTGTGTGTTTGTTTGTGTGTGTGTGTGTGTTTGTGTGTCTGTCTGTCTGTCTGTCTGGCTGTCTGTGTGATATGCAGCAATTAAACAAATATCAATACGTAATCCTGAACAATGCTTCGTAATGTTTGAAGTGTGACATTTCTCAATTCTTTAAAAAAAATTATTTTATCGGAGTAACAAAGACTTGATTTTATCCTTTTTTTTAATCGGGAAAGGGGAATGGCACCTAACATTGGAAATAAAAATAACCATACATGCGTTAGAACAATAAGGTTTTCATGTTAATTACCAGCCCAGTTGGAAAGGGAATAGGGTGGTCTGTTGTTAGGACTGGTGCTGCTACTAGTTGAAGATGTGCGTTGAGTATGGTAAACGGTAAATTGTCATTTCGTCCGTAACTTTGGTCCACCTCTCATTATTTATGACAGCAAACCAGGGTTTCGAGATTTAAGATTAGAATTAGATATTTAAGATTTGACTCTCGTTAGGGCTTACCAATCATTTGGCGTTGGGTTAAATTAAGTTTTCGGTTGTTTCACGCCAAAATGGGTAGACCAAAATGAACGTAACATCAATAAACCTTCTTTTGAGTGTAGACAAACTAAACATGGATAACTTTTCAAATACGATGGGCCATTCTTGAAATTACAACATATGTAGACACGCCCCAAGGAACTAAACATCTCGCGATATCTGTATAACGATTGGTTAGATCATTGATCTATGGTTAAATGGCTAACGAATAACCTGGAATCATTTTGAACTTCTGTTGGTAAGCAATCATCATTCGATACGTATACTGAAGTGTTCTTTTTTATACAGATATAACACTGTGAAAGACCCGTTCAAAAATTTGTTGAACTTTGCTATCTGACATATCTTATAGTGTTTGAATGGACAAATAAACACCCTAGAACACAAAAATTTGGACAGTTATGCTGTCACTAGTACAATATGTGCAGATACAAATTGGCACATAATTTACTATCGGCCGATAGGAAATTCTGCAACACAGCAGTCTGTGGGGAAAGGCTGGAATGGTGTCTCAATGATTTTCACTTTTTTTAAAGCACTTAATGACCGTTTTAAACTGCAATTTTTTCAGGGCTTCATTTTTAGACTGTATCAAAGAGACTGGTAGCATGGGGAATCATGTAGCTCAGATTTTTTAAAACTGGGAACATTGTTATTCAATGCCTTTAAATCGGCAAGGTATTTTAAAGACACAATAACCACAGTTTAAAAAGTGTAAGCTACACAACCCTCCGTGCTCTAAGCGCCTTTGATAAGGTCTAAAAATGAAAAAATGAAGCCCTGAAACCATTGTATTTCAAAATGATTATTTAGTGCGTTTAAAAAGTAAAGAAAAATATGAGTACTCGGGTTGACCGGATTCACCTTGCCAATTTCCTCCCATAGACTACGTTACATATACATCTAGGCTATTTTATATTCCACCACTGTAGTGATTCACTGGTGATGTTTATTTATGCTTATTTTGCCAGTGGCAACATAACTTTGCAATCTCTTGCAAGTATCTCAGATATAACAGTTTTTTTCTTTTTTTTACTGACTGCAAGCCCTATCTCACTAGTCTCAGTTCCAGAGTCCAGACCATACAACTTTTTCTTCCTCTGACACTATTATAGTACAGGTTTTTAGAGGTTTTTGGTATGAACATAATTGCAAGGCATATTCCTGACTACTGCCAGGTAAGTGTAATTTGAAACAAAGAATACATGAAGAGCTTAGTTCCGACAGGCGCCAAATCCATTTAAGTAAATTTGGAGAAAAACACATTTCTCTGTCTGAGTTTGTACACGCGTCTATGGAAAAATGAAACTTAAACACGTAATAATTTGTACTTAATCGTAGAATTTGACTTTAAATTTTACACTATAACTAGATCAGTAGTTGGCAAATTTGTTGACGATAGTAATTGATTTTTTGGTGAAAACTGCATGGATTTAGCGCCTTTTGGAGCTAAGCTCTTCACATGTAGATACTGCGATGGATGTGGTGCATGTTGTTCCAAGAATGGTACAGTCCTTGAAATCTCTTTGCCGATGGGGGCTCTCGACTCTTCAAAAGTCCGACGTTTTTTTCCCTTTTCTACAGAAAAATCGACATGATATAGGGTTTCACGGGGTAAGTCTGTCAGTTCAATAATTCTGCCATTTTAACCATATAGACAATAATTACAATTTTCAGGGTTCTAAATGACGATTATTGTTTTTAATTCACAGGTCGGCTTTGCTTTGAAGTGAAAAACTGTTTGTAGACTTCCATCTGCATTGAATCCTGTGAATAGATAACCATCGAATGCGGGGGGGGGGAGGGGTGGCTCCATTTGGCTTGTAATTTGGCTAGTAAAAATTGTCTTTTGGCAAGTAAAATTTTCCAGACAGATTTCACCCCTCGTAAGATTTTACACTGGCGCTGCCCCTGATCAAGTGAATAAGATGAAAAACATTTATACATGCTGAGTCAGACGAGTTCCTCCCCTTGTAGGCAAAACGAAATTTGCACCCCTTTTCTGCTTTCAACAGCTGATTTTCTAAACTTTTAGTTCCACCTCCCCAAGATGTGCACTTCTTCCTACCCAACCAACCTACGCCTTCGATATCCGTGTTTTGTCATTTTACCTGTTTTGATGTCAAAATTTGGTTGTGATTATTGTGTATGTTGCTTTCCTCTACTACCCTGACATACGCTTCATTGTAGAGCGTTTCATGTGCTGAAATTTACAGATCAGATACAATTTCTCGTCGATTTATAAATGGGCAAGACTTATGTTCTTTTCACTGGTGTAAGAATTAAAGCAGACAGTTGTGACGAGTTCTGTCGTCTGTATATAATCACCTAAACCGCACAATCAAGAAACCATTCTAGTTCTTTCAATTCGCATGGACCTGGCGACCTGTGACGCCTTGTCTCGCAAAGTTCTTTCGCCTACTAAAACTGATTATTTTCAAAGGAAGGAGCAGCCGAGTTTTGCGGGTTCAAAATCGAAAGGGCTTACGAGTTTGTAAGATTACAAACGATGACAACAATTGATGGGATTACAATAATTATCGGTCGGGAGAGACGTGGAGTGGCGGGAATAGAGCTTGGATTGTTATAAGAGATTGTGGTTATTGTTAAAAATATCCCCAAAGATGATTAGAAAGAAAAAAAATGCATGCATAAAATTTGTGGTAGTTGTTGAAAATATCTCCAAAGATAATGTAAAATAAAGATTCTGTCTGTGAATCTTTAATTTGAAATAAGTAGATTTTTGCCCGTCTTTGTAAAATGCAGATAAAATACACAGGATTTTTATTTTTACTGTGACTTTTGGCTTCAAATCTATTCTAGAATAATTGCTATTTCACTGATTCCAATAATAACACCATTTTGAATATGATATCTTTATTGTGTACGTTGGTAGTACAGGTGTATTCAAACAAGTTGTGCATGGGAATACAATGCTAATAGAAAACGAAAACGAGCGTAAACAATGTCTATTTTTAATGCCATCCACAAACCACCAAACTCACTATTCAGTCATCTAACCTATTCACCAAAATCTTTTGTATCCATTCTTCTATCCATCAAACTTGTCAAATCAATCAAATCAACATAGGCCCCCACCCCCAAAACACAAACAAAATAATGTAAAAAAAAATTATACGAACCATCTTTACTTTCAGGAGTAAATTAAGTGGTCAAAACTTAAAGACACTATTGTGTAAACCCCATAAAAAGAAAGAAATAATATTGTCAAACTTTGTTATCTCACAGTGTTTGAATGGACCAATAACCATCCTAGAACACAAAACTTCAGACAGTTGCTGTCACTCGTGAAATATTTTCAGAAAAAAAATCGACACATGAATAGTTGCCCGCTAACGAAAATTCTGCGAAACAGCTGCAATCTATGGGGAAACACTGGGATGGTTGCTCAATGATCTCCAATTTTTAAAAGCACTTAATGATCGTTTTGAACTGTAATTTTTCAAGGTTTCATTTATAAACTTTATCAGAGACTCTGGTAGCATGGAATCATGTTTGAACAGAAACATTGTGATAAGATGCTTTTAACTATGAATTGCTGCATAACAATTTTGAAAAAAAAAATGGGAAAGTAAACATTATTTTCAATTGGGATTTTTATCACCAATCGCCATAAATAAGCGTATATGAGATTTGGGGAATAGTTACTGTTCTTTCAGTCATACGATTAAAGGACCACTATTAAAGGAAAATGCTAGGGTTGGAAGAAGTCCTTAGTGTGGAATAAAATTACTCTAAAGTCAAGAACACTCTTTAAAACTTTTGCTGTCTGATGTCATCGATTATATATTTGTTACTTTTTAAACAATCGCCATCAGCAGATCAGTACTCATTGTTATACAGGTAAATTCGTTGCAATAGCTTTGTATGGAATCAATGCCTATTAGGACACCAGAGTAATTCAATACTGGTAAATGAATGCTTGTTTCTGCACAGGTAACCTAATTCAAATCAAATCCTCCAGCCAGTATAGATACACTCCAGCTGAAGTACATATTTGGTATATGTTTCAAGTTATTTGGTTTTGAGACCTTTTTTTAACTTCGCCCAATCATTTCAATGCCCTTTAATCGTGTTTGTAAACACCCTCGAACTCGCCCCCTCCCCCACACTCACACAAACACGCACACATACACACGATGATAAGTATAGATCTGGACAAATTCGTATGAGAAACCACTGTGACGTTTGTACCGTCTCTTTCTCTCCCAGCTATGCCGTATTACTGCAGCAGTACAATACACATGTCCTGTACTTCAAGTCTACAATTCTTATAGAAAGTGTTTGCAAAAATAATGTTGGATTTGACCAAGTAGCCTTTAACAACTCGTTGCGGTTAATGAGGATGAGGGTCAGACATTACGAACACTTCGCAGACAACACTCACGACTATCTTATAGCAGAAATGGGTGTTAATTTCATTGAAATATATTACGATATATGTTACATGTCACCTGCAGTAAGATTTCCGCAACTCATTGTAGAGTCTTCCGTTTCGATATCGATGTCTGTAATTGCCTTGTGAGATTTTCACTGTTTCGATAGCACAGTTTCACCTACACTTAACCTTTGATTAAAGAAAACGGTGAGTAAACTGGGAAGGATATTAAGATCTTCAGATTATAGGATGTTATGACGATAATCAAGTAGGGTTGCCAGTTTGGCGTTTTAACAGGAAAACACGCCAAATTTTGCGTTTTTTGATAGCGTTTGGGCTTGAAGAAATCAAAGTGCACGCCAAACGGCTTTTTGACATTTTTTGGGGCGTTTCATAATGGCATACCTAAAAATTATTATAAAACCAGATTTTCAGAGGATTTTCAGTAAAATAGGTGCCACAAGTGTCTAAAAGTAACGATGCGCAATTGCGCATGTACTTCGCATGCAAAATCTGGCTGCGCGTAAAACGCGGCACTCCAACTTTTGGCTGCAGCAGCAGAGGTTTCAGTTCAGAGTTTTTATAATATTTACAACGTTATTTCCAACCACATCCAGGTACTAGGAATAATAAATACATGCACTGCAAAAACTGTGGTGTTAAATTTAACACCATGGGTGTTGCACAATACGGATACCAGAAAAGTGTTGATTTTTCAACCACCTTGGTGTCAAAGCCAATGCTCTCGGTGTTTAGAATGATTTCTTTGGTGTTAAAATAACACCGGTGGTGTTAAAATAACACCGGTGGTGTTAAAATTTTGTCACGACGTCTGGAATCTAAATTGTGCAACACCATGGGTGTTAAATTTAACACCCCAGTTTTTGCAAAGCGTATACACTGTATATAATTTTCTGTTCGATGTCATCTTCACTTTTTGATCAATCCGTCTCCCTGTCACTTATGCCCAAAGGTGAGACCAACCACCCCCGCAAAAACAAACAAACAAACAAAACAAACAAACAAACAAACAAACAAACAAACAAACAAACAAACAATCAATCAATCAATCAATCAATCAATCAATCAATTAATTAATCAATCAATCAATCAATCAATCAATCAATCAATCAATCAATCAATCAATCAATCAATCAATCAATCAATCAATCAATCAATCAATCAATCAATCAATCAATCACACAATTTTTACTGATAACAAAAACGCTACCAGAAAACATATAAAATCCAAAAGCAATTACATGTACCATTAAGAATAATCGAACAAAACAAACAAACCAAAGACAAAACCAGCGGAAGGTAAAGTGAACAGAACAATCCTATTAGAAGTATTACGCTGTGTACAAAAAGTTTGTGTTATTTTGTTTTTCGTTAATATTTTATCCATTTTTTGCTGCTGGCGCCACTAGTTTTGTGAATGGATCTACTCATGAATAAATTAGAATATTTGTACGCGTTTTGGCTCGAGGTCGATCTAACGATATCAATTTAACGCATGTCGTCATCCTTTTAAAAGAATGGGACGACCAAGTCCGTCTCAAAGTGACTCATGACGCCCCACGGTCGGGGTCAACTTGAAGCGAAATGACGGCGCGTTTACTACCCAGACGCTGCATCATCTTTCCAGGTGTTTTACTTTGTCTTCCTTCTTTCTTTCGCTTCGTTCGTTCTTTCCTTTCTTTCTTTTGTTCATTCTTTTTTCTTTCTTCTTACTTTATTTTTTTCCTTCTCTTTCCGGCTTTCTGTCTTTACTTCTGTCTTTCTTTTGTTCATTCTTTTTTATTTCTTCGTTCTTTATTTCTCCTTCTCTTTCCTGATTAATTTCTTTCTGCCTATCCTTCATTCTCTCTGTCTTTCTTACTTTCATTTTTTTTCATTCTGCGTCCTCCATTTCCCCCTTCTTCCTGCTTTCTTGCTTTCTGTCTTTTTGTCTTTCTTTGTTTGTATCGTTGTGTCTTTCTCTTTCTTCTTTTCTTCTTGCTCTCTTTCTTCCTTCATTTCTATCAAACTTTCTTCCCGTCTTCTTTACTTTCTTCCTTCCTTCCTCCTTTTGTCTTTTTGTCTTTCCTTTTTTTTTCTCTCTCCGTTTATCTTTTCTTTCTTTCTTTCTTTCTTGCTCGCCTTCTTTTCCTCTTTATTTCATGAGCCATTCCATAATTTCTACAATGGAAATGCAGGTTACAAAATTTGCATGAAGCATTTGCATAAACATTTTGATTGTCAGTAACTTACCAACCGACTCACCAATCGACTAAATTCAGCCAAACAACGTGATGAGGAAAGATTATGGAAAATCGAATATTCTGAGAAGATGGATATATCCCTAATGTTTAGTTATACGGCAAACGCAATGATATAACGATTAGGTGGTGGTTGTGGTAGTGGTGGTGGTGAGCGGTGATGACGATGTTCATGATGATAGTGATGATGTTGACAGTGTTGCTGCCGATTAATATGCTAATGATGATGCTGGAACTGTTGTTGATGATGATACCGATGATAAAAATTTTGGTTATGACGGTGTTGGCCGTAATGAGGATGATGTTGTATATTTGTCGCTTCACGTGAGAGCAAGATCAGCCTAACTGCCCAACGAGATGTCATTTTTGATCCATATGCTTGCATATCGGTAAAGATAACTTAAGTGTATGTAACATTTATGTTAGAACGTTAATACTTAATTTGAAAAGGCCATTGTTCCGAAAATAAGATGTTATTAATTTAATTTCATCAATTTATCCTAGACAAAAGAGGGGACTATTCTCGTATACAACTAAGTTTGTTTTTGTATTTAAATCTGTCTCACCACTGTCTATACTTCCAAAAAAAATCTCATTAAGTTTCAATAAGTCTGCATATCCCATCAGAACCACCTCCTGTACGCCAGAATGAAAAGGAGACTTCGTGAATATCAGGTATTATCTCTTTGGATGAAGAACACAAGGGGGACAACAAAACTGGGGTCAAATGAAGTGGTGGTGATAAAAAAAATGATAGTAAAAGTGGTGGTGATGACGATGATGATGATGTTGACGACGTCGACGATGAAGTTAATGGTAGTGATGATGATGATGGTGATGATGATGAAGATGTTGAAAATGATGATAATTATGATGGAGATGATGAAGATGATGATGATGGTGAATGATGATTATCATGATGATGAAGATGATGAGGAAGATTTTGAGGAGGATGAGGATGAGGATGATAAAGATGATGACGAATGATGATTATCATGATGATGAAGATGATGAGGAAGATTTTGAGGAGGATGAGGATGAGGATGATAAAGATGATGACAATGATGGAGATGATGATGAGATGATGATGATGATGATGATGATGATGATGATGATAATGACGAGATGATGATAATGGTGTTACTGACGACTGAGACAGTTAAGACAGAGATCATCTTGCTGTGGCGATTACGTTATGTGCATGTTGGTGATGTTACGATAGTGGTAGCAAAAAAATGATACACAATCTCATGAAATCAGGATAGTAACGATGAAAAGGAGGAGGGAATAATGGTGGTGGAAGTGGTGGTCGTGATGATGATGATAATAATGATTATGATGATGATGGTGGTGGTGATGATAATAATGATTATGATGATGATGGTGGTGGTGGTGATGATGATGGTGATGATAATGATGATGATGATGATGATGATGATGATGATGATGATGATGATGATGATGATGTTGATGATGGGGATTGTGTGTAACGATAATTAGAATATATTCAATTGACAGCTTTACAGAAAACAATACGTGGGGGACACCATAGAAATCTAAAATGTTTCTCTGACAACACCACTGTAAATGTAAAGTAAAACATTATCAACAAAGCATAATGTCTACTCGCAGTACAATGTTGAACACTAAAGACAAAATCATAACGAACACTATTAAAGCAAACACCATGTTTTTGTTCTTTATTCTTTTGATTACTGCGCCAGTTTACAAACAACTAAGGTTAACTTAAACGAGATGACTTAGGTCATCGGCGGCGACGTATTACAAATTAGACAACAAAAAGAGTAGGAGAACTCAGACATTCACCACTTAGGTCTGAGCTATCTCTTAAACGTGTGCGCCGGTTAGGTTGAAGGAGTTCCAGAGTACGCCCTCAAGGAAAGAATTACATCACTCTCAGATATTGATCGTCATGATACCAATTGATTCAGGTTAAAGTGGCATCTGAACGAATACCCGCTACACACTTCTAGGCGTGGAATGTGTCTTATATTTATTTGGATGTGTTTTTTTGTTTGGTTTTGATTGCATCGTATAACAATATTTCCATTTAAAAATTGTAAGCTACATGATTCCCCATGCTACTAGTGTCTTTGATAAGGTCTAAGAATGAAGCCCTAAAAAAATTACAGTTTAAAATGATCATTAAGTGTTTAGAAAAAGCAGAAATCATTGAGAGACTATTCCACTTTTCCCCATAGACTACTGTGTTGCAGAATTTTTATCAGCCGAGAATAATTCATGTGCCAATTTTTATCTGTACATATTTTACAAGTGACAGCATAACTGCCTGAACTTTTGTTTTCTTAGGTTTTTATTTGTCCATTCAAACACTGTCAGATATGTCAGATAACAAAGTTTGACTATTTTTTTTTTAAACTGGTCTTTTTTTTTAAACTGGTCTCCCACAATGTTGTATAGTGTCTTTAAGGTAAACGTGGACTTTGGTAGCAGGACCTGAGAATATACGCGATTGATGACCGGAGATGATACTTAGCATTGTAATGCTTCTCTTCTGTTCTTCAACATCGTCAAGAACTAAAATAAACTGCTTCTTCTACTGATGGTAGTGGTGGTGCTGTTACTGTTACTACTACGTTTACTACTACGTTTACTACTTCTCTCTCTACTACTACTGCTAACACCACCACTACTACTAGGCCTACTACTACTACTATTACTACTACTACTACTACTACTACTACTACTACTACTACTACTACTACTACTACTACTACTACTACTCCTACTACTACTACTACTACTACTACTACTACTACTACTACTACTACTCCCACTACCAGCATAATATGCTCATGGTGGTACATATATTACATTATTATTAACTAAATATGTCCTTCTCGCCCAGCCACCTGCAGTTGCTTATTTTGAATGCATACCATTCAATAGTGTCTAAGTTCAAGTTCAAGTTCAATTAGACTTTATTTCTATCAAGTAAACAAAAGATAATACATAGACCTGTTACAAATCATTAATTTTCAAAAAGCATTAAAGTTCAGTACATGATTGGGAAAATAAAAAATGCCTTTAGAACCAAACTGGTTGAAAGATAAACCAAATGTAAAAACTTGCTGGAGTGGATCTCCTGTCTGGAAGGATTTGTCTTGAGTTTGTTTACTTGAGGAGAATCAAGCATGAACAGGCCAGCAGTTTAATTTTATCGGGGCACGATAGATTTAATCCCCACAGAAGGCTACACTACAAATTTGTCTGTTACAAGGTATACTGATGGACACTATTTTAAGATGAGTCGACCTTTGACTACAAAATTTTCACAGTAGAATCCCTGCATAGTTTACTTGATTCTAGAATAGTTTTTACCCTAAGTTGAGGACTTCCTCCAATCATGTCATTTACCTTTAATGTCTATATATATGTATATATATATATATATTATTTTTTTTTTAATTGCAAAAATATGTGTTTATAATACAAGGGGAACAAAAGAAACACCCAAAATTGTCTGCAAAGTCCGTACGCCACATTTTCATTCAACACACAGTGCAACTTTAATGAACCATAACGAACTTAAAAGTATGAATATTTCATTTCCCTTGGGAATTATTTTTCGAAGTTATGAGTGGAAGTTTTCTGTCTGTGTAAATTTCCGGATGGAACCGAGCGGTGGCGCCAAAGATGGCTGGAATTTGGCGAAGATAAATCGGGATCTTCGGCGACAACCGTGAATAAATTATTCCGTTCAATAGCCCTCTCTCAAAGGTCCTCGGACTACCGTGTCATTTTTTTTAATCCGTTGGAAACTGAGAACGAGATACCATGGGCTGTGGTCTATAGATACTGTGTGTTGCACTGAAATCAGATCGTCTCCAACGGGTTAAGATGACTGAAACTAAGGTCTGTTTCGAGGGGACAAGTATTTGA
>JZLH01S0621528.1:23541-35077 GCA_001188425.1 Eucidaris tribuloides | reverse complement strand
GGTCAAATGAAAAATAAACAAAACAATTTTGTTCAAAACACGTCTTTCATCATAACGCCATCATCTCATAATAAGTCTAACAAATACTTGCATTGCACTTGGTTAATTGGTTAACCTTTGGATAACATCTTGATTACCTTTCCTCCACTAAAAAAAAAAATCTTTTGTTTTCATTCGCTCTGCCATTAGCAAGTCGCCCAACTTTCTCCGCTACGCTGGTACACAGGAAAATAAAATAAAGTGTACAGTTTTTACACCGGATAAGGTCACAGAAAGCAAGTAATGTCATGGACCGAAGATTGTAAAAGATTTACACTTTTCGCCGCGAACACGGACACTTCCATCTGAAATTTCAATAAGTGAAGTAAATCAGTCAAATGAAAAATAAATAAATAAATAAATAAAACAATTTTGTTCAAAACACTTCTTTCATCAAAATGTCCTCCTCTCATAATACATATTACACTTGGTTAATTGGTTCACCTTTTGATAATTTCTTGATTACCTTTCCTCCATTAAAAATCATTGTTTTTCGTTCGCTCTGCCATTACCAAGTCGCCTAACTGTCTCCGGTACCCCGCGGGGTACCCAGAACGACATAGTCAAGTGATGTTAAAGCTCGGGAAATGGTAAAACCGAACTGGAGTCACTGTCCCGGCAGTGACTCATTCTTCCGGGAGATTCTAAACGTTTCCTATTACATTATTATTCCATATTAAACATGAAACCGTCGACATGAGTCCAGAGGAAAGAGGAAAAGGATCATTGTAAACTAATAGTTCTCATCGAAGTATTTTAGTGCGATTTAGATTTAAAGGCAGGGGATCTCTTTTGCATGCCTACAATGGCATTTAGAAGAAAATGCCATCTGGGAACCTTTAGCAAAATATAGGAGCTAGAAACTCAGTTTTAGTGAAATTATAGTCACCGTTAGACTCTGATTTGAATTTTTTTTTCTCGCGAGAAAAAAATTCCTACCATAGAACGTACAGTAAACGACTATTGTTTTTCTTTTGCATTTTTCAAATTCTAGGCTACTACTGACCCCCAAATTTCACAGACATGCCTTTCATCAATAGCCTAAGGGCATGGGTTATCTTTTCCTGGTCTGCGGGGATGTTTGTAAATGAGATCCACTGCCTTTAAAGGGCTGTGTTACTGTTATAGTCTCTAAAATCGACAAAGGGATAATTTCAGACATTAAATAGGCCTATATATTGCTTTTAGCGTGAAAGTTATCTCTGGAAGAATTTCTAGAAAAAAAAATTACATTGGCTACCTATAAAATCCCAGTACAAATTACTTTTATTAGCCTACCAATGTTTTCATCAGTTTGCTCCATTGTATCTCATTGAATTGTGAACACCATATAAACCAGAAAGAATGCATCGTTCAAGTAAAAAGTCATTACTACAGGTTCCACATACTGTGACAAAGTCATATGGGGAAAGATCATTTCCATATGCAGCTACTGTTTCATGGAATATCTTAGGGATGTAGAAACATACGAGAAGTTTACAAATAGTTTGAAAACACATTTATTTAGCATTTCTTAACATTTCAAAATTACGAACCCAGGGAATTCTTTCCACTCCTTTTGTATCTTTGTTCTAAAAAGGCGCTCAGAGACATGCAATTTTGCCTATGTGTTATGTGCTGTACAAAATGTTTCATTATTATTATTATTATTGAAGTCTTCAAGAAAAAAAATTTCCATGAATTTCACTTTTCAACAATTGACTACACCTCTCACTTAATCACAATTTGCCCCTAAAATGTGAAAGTCTTTCCATCAGACTGAAAATTACTCACATTTACTAAAAATTTGACATGGAATCAGCACCTTTCTTGAAGAGGTCTTAATAAAAGGAAGAAACTTAGCTTTAAAGGAAAGCACAACTCTTTGAATCCCACTGCATTCATAACAAAAAGTTTCTTTGGAAGAAATGTTACTGACACACATTTAAAATATTACATGGACGGACGATCCGCACTGATTCCGGGTGACTTAATTCTTGAAAGTAACGCTGTAATTTTCAGGGGAAATAGTTTTATCACATAAGATTAATTGTTCATAAACTTATCAAAGTATCAATCGTTGACTCATTCTAAAATGACTACCGTCAATATTGCGTGTGGCAGGCAAATTTGTTGTGTACATGTAACTTTATATGGGATTTATATCTCTCAGGCCTTGAGAGAAACAAAATACTGGTTTGTTCATAATGCTCGATTCTCCATAAAGACAAATCCTTCCAGCAGGGACATCCAATCCAGCTGGCGTATAGTTGGTATTTGTTTCAATACATTTGGTTCTTGAGGCATTTTCAAGTGTCCCCAAGTATGCCATTAACCTCTAAAGTGTTAGAAGGAGGTCCAAGGCAAAAAGAACGCCATGTTGCAAAAGTGTTTCTGTTTTTGGCATCATGACAATGTCCCCGGGATTGATTTTCAAATCAATAAAGCCCATCTCTCGCATTTACCTTAGAGGAAGACTATACTTGATTCAAATCGGAACTCAGACAAGCAGACACCTTTTCCGTCAAAATGAAATATATTACATATTACCGATAATGGGGTGAGTGCTCAATTTTGCATGTCTCGAGGACGCATTACTTTAAAAAATGAGACAAAACACAATTGATGTGCATACAGGCGTATAGGGATGTGCATACATCCTTTCAAAATGATGGAAGATGTAGCCGGCTACTAACAGGAATACGTTCACAAAAACTGACATTGTGAGTATTGTGAGAATTATGGGACGTGGTGATAAAGAAAGCTTAAATAACGGGAATGCCCTATCAATTAGTAAATTTCTGTGAAGTTTACGTCTTATGCGATTTTTTTTTTCAATGGACAAAGATCGCCGAAACAGCTAGGGGAGGAGCTCATTGATAAAAAAAAATAAAAAAATGTGTATAAAGTAATACGACGCGATTAACACGCGTCGGGCGGCATGCATCGCTCACGTCAGGTCAGATCAAGGCCAGCACACGTGCCATCTGATTGGTTGGGAAGAATTGGCAGTTACCCCCAAATCTTTCTTAACCTTTTCCCGTTAGTTGCCGGCTACATCTTCCTTTAAGAAGCTATAAAAACATCAGTTTAGACAGCGATACACACAACATGGAGTAAGGTGATGGCATCGCGGGTGTGAATTCAAGAGAATATAAAAAAGTACAAAAAAAGGGGTTGGCTTGTTGTAATAATTATTCTCAACTTATAGATCTCGCAACATTTGAGATAAGACATGCTTATGAAGTGTTAAAGATGTTTTTAGTTTCAAAACATGAGGCGAAAGTCCCACAGGCCAATATTACAGTCAAAGGTGAAGGGTACATTGCAGATGGCACGAGGTACTGGTAAAAATTCTTGTGCGGATGGGATGCAAGCATTTGCTTGCGTGGGAAATATCAAATAAATACATCAATTTTTGCAAGATTTTTAAATCAAACTGACAATCTTAATATTTTTTGCCACATGTTTATTCAAATATGGTTATTTGTGTGTAACGCAGGAAGCACTGGAGGTTGAACGGTCAAAGGTCAAACAGTGCACCTCAAGGACAACCCATTGGCTTTCCGAAAATGTTTTGGAAGAACGCTCCCAAGGCGACCCTCGGTATAAAACAGACCCCTGGTAATGTTAGCCAAATGTTTAGAAAAACAATACACCTTGCACGAATAAAATGACGAACATGCATCGGTTGTCCGGCAGAAAGGCCCTAGCATATGTTACTGGTAGAAGGGCCTTAGTGGTAAATTTTCTCTAATATGAGAAATATTGTCTTATTTGCACTTAAAAGACTGAGAAAAGGATTTAAGAATATCACAGGCTACTTCGATTCCATGTGAAAAGGGCCAATGGTTTTTAAAGTTAGAGGCAATTAAAGGTTGACGCCCTTCTGCCGGGAACGTTTCCTAGGGCCCTTCTGCCGGACAACCGACGTATGCATACTCAGGTGTAAAACCTCGACAGATATTAACAGATATATGTGACCTGTCACCACGATACCCTGATAAAGTCGCACATCTTTTAAAACATAAACAGTGAAATAAAAATACATTGGGTGAAAAATATGAATATGTAAACTTTTGCAACATGTGAAGGTCATAAACCTTTTGATTTTTTGAAGACACTTCACTTTCATATTTTACTACCCAACTAGGATAATCTCCACTTTTCTTAGCTTTGGGATGTGCGACTTTATCAGGGTATCGTGGTGACGGGTCACATATGTGTAAGATATTTGAACAAAATGTGGAACAGACAGCAACTGACCTGGTTTTCTTTATTTAGCCTATTTAGACAATTAATGTTGAGTTAAAGTATAATATTAACTGACAAAGAATAGAAGATAGGGAGTAACCGAACGTATTTTGTCTTATATATTTGAACTTTGTCGTGAAAAGGACGACAAAGTCAAAACCTGTCACAGTTAATGTGAACTACAAGTACTTTGGCGGAGGGTCTGGAAGAAGGTGTAGCCTACAAGTTTATTCCGAAAGGGAACCATAATTTCAAGTATCAAGGTGAAACTATCTTTGGAGCCTGGAAAACCAATTACCGACCTTCCTGATCTTTTTGTGAGTCTCAATTTGGCAGTGAAGAGACGAAATAAAGTCGACACAGAGGGAAAACAAATTGATCAGATAACACTTTTCAGTAAAATGACCTTTCACTGCCAAATAATGAAAACAGACTGACAAGAGGTAGATAAGACGATAGAAATTTACACACCTACGCATGTTTACAAACAGGTAACAAAAATTAACGTTACCAACAGGTGTCACATTTCCGTAACAAGACAACTCCCCTTGAGGACAACTTCCCAGCGACGACTCCCACCTGACCCCCAGGAGGACGGCTCCCCCAAAGGACTACTTCCCCGAGGACTAATTCATATTTTTCAAACTGGAAACAGTGTTGAGCTCCTGCGAGGAAGTTGTCCACGAGGGAGTTGTCCTTTGAAGCAGTGGTCCTGGGGGAGGTGTCATCTGGGGGAGGCGTCCTCGAGAGAGTTGTCCACGGGGGGTGGGGGTTGTCTTTGGGGACTTGTCTTCGGGGGAGGTATCCTCGGCGGAGGTGTCCACGGCGAAGGTGTCCTCCAGAGGATATACATTCAGAGGAGGTGTCCTCTGGGTCCGAAGATGTCCTCCGGGGAGTTATCTGGTGGTGGTGGTGGTGGGGTGGGGTGGCTTTGTCCACGGTCGAAGCGTATCTTCAACCGGGCGTAGCACTGCCACATCTGCACTTTAGGGGCCTACTAGTGCGTCCATTATTTGATGATTCGTGTGATTGGGAATGTACATGGAAATGATGGCAATTGGCGGCCATCTTGAAAATAAAAAGCCCCTCTTTTTCATTTTTTTCTCAAAACCTCGGACGAGAAACATGATTTTTTTTTACTTCGGCCTTATAGTACATGTTTATTTGAGGAAGCTTGGTTCCATTGTACGATATTTGCATCATCAAACATCACGGACGTTAACATCTAACGGAGATGACATTAATTATTTCTTGATTTATTTCATACGTACTATTTGGTTTCTAATGAATCTGAGGACGTGACAATTTAAACTAAGTTTTGTCAACCTAACTTTCTATACACCCTCCAATCAACCTGATGGTAACACCACCCTTGATTTTTTTTCTAGATACGCCTGTACTTTTGCCTCTGAGTCAACAAACTGAAATGTTTTTGTAGAAAAATATAATTAGGATAATTATTTGCAACATTCTTTGCATAATATCGCGTAATGACGTGACAATGAACACTAAGTTTTGTTAACCTAACTTTCTATACACCCTCCAATTAACCTGATGGCAACACCACCCTTGATTTTTTTTCTAGATACGCTCTCTGTAACATGAATGTTCTTTTGATACACGTTCACATAGAGAAACTTCAATACAACGACGCACTTACAGTGTAAATATCCGGTCACCCCCCGATATTCAAGTAACGTAGGAAAAGTTCTATTAGCAGAACGATTACAAGAAGAACGGTAAATCAAAGAAATAGTTTGAGGACTTGTGAAAAAGAATTTCAAAAATGTCGACAAGGGTCTGGAAATAGGACCAATATTGTGACATTCTGGAATACCTCCTTGGGTAATGTTCACGTACGTCTTGGCAAGCGTAGCACGCAACCGATCGGAAAGACGCCGAAGCAACGGTTGATAAAAAGTTCAACTCAACTTGTTGAACAAAGCAAAACTTGGTTGGGAACTGAAACAAACGCGTGGGAGGGAAAAGGACTTTTACAGGCACTGGTAGAACTTTTTGTTGTAATAAATGCAGCATGGTTATCATTATGCTTGTGGCGAACCCCCTTTCTCCGGTCACAGTCAATAAGTATGATGGAAGCATATTCAAAAGGTATCACCATTTCCAGACAGCATTATAGACTCACATTCATTGTCACACAGCTGAACTGTCAGCATTTATCGTATCTTGGTAAAGTAAAATGACGACAACACATTGAGCTTCTTAAATGCACTATCAAGGAAAACTAGGTAGAAAGTACTTCAAATTAATCTAAAGAATAAGAAAAAAGACGGAGTAGCTGTCGTGACAATTACATTATCAGGCTTCACTATTAACGGATTACTGTGAACTTCTAATCGTTTGGAACAACTGTTTAGTAGTTTTTGCGCGTGGCGGAAGAGGTAACCAGCATGAACGCAACATACTTGATAATTGTTTTAAATTGTATAGACTAAATGGCGGGGAATAAGTGATGATCTTGATAAGGACGGACCTACTTTATTGTCGGGTCGATGCTTTTTTAAAGTCTTTGGGTCGAAACTAAGCATAAATTAATATAGGATACAGTACCATTTAGAGTATCATTGAACAGAGAAAAATTTCGTGAAACAAAGATTGTTAAAAGTTAAGAAATGCACGTTGTTTGAGAGGTTTAGTCATCAATTGTATTTATTTTAAATTTACTTACCAAGGGTGGGTTCTTAGGTTTCACAGTGAGGCTAACAAGACCAGGATATGCCATGTAACGGGGAGTATTGGTATGTTTAATTGATATATCCCAAGACATTAACATTATTTACTGATTTATTAATTTTCAAAATGATAACCCCCCCCCAAAAATAACAAATAATAAACACTCTTGTCAGGAAAAAAGATAGAATAAGTTGCCGCACACGGATATTGGCACACGTTATAAATCGATGATCATCAAGTAACACGTATGAACCGTCGAGAGCATGCTGTGATATCGCGCATTGTCAGATCCTAGAACCATTTTACGAGCTGGTGAATCGGTAATAATTTAGGGATTAAAAATGTACGTCTGGTGCGGTTTGTGTATTCTACTACGGATGTAGATAGATTCAGGTGGAGTGGATTTTTAAGATAACCACCGGGCAGGTTCACCTTTGGCCATTACTCCCTTTGTGTTGGGAGAAAAAAAAATTCGGGCCACGCTGAGATTTAAAAAGAAACCCTATTTCTGAATGATATTGGCATTCCTAAAGTCGGATCATAATTGTCAACGGAAACTGGAAACAAAACATAAATAGCAGATGAAAAGACACTTCCTCTCGAATTTTATTGTGTGACGCTAGTCGTGTTTATTTTCCTTGAAAATTTGAAGTGTTGGCCGTCTGATTCCTTTAGCATTCATCACCATGCACAGGGTTTCCACCAAATCAGCCAATGACCCCGGCCAAGCTCAATAATCACTCTGATGAAACGATGTGCCCGTTTTTAAAGTGCAAGAGCAGCTATACCATTACGGATAGAATTGTACAGATTTATTTGGTGAACTCCAAAAGTGCAGTAAACTATTATTCTACTGATGGGCTTAAAATGTGCCAATATAATCCATGGCCTTAAACGCCCTTAAGAAGAACAAGAGGAAGAAGGAGAAGAACAGTTTTCAGAGGTTTCCCCATTTGTCACAATGTAGAGACACCCGGCCGTTCCGGTGCTTATCGGCATCACTGTGGCATGATTTTTTTTTTTTTTATAATGACCACCCTTTTTCCAAAAGGTGATTTGAAGGGGGAATACTTTAAACGTTGAAATGGCGCTATTGACACCCAACAATGTTTTTGTTTGTTGGTGAAATGGTGCCGCTCTTGTGAGGAAATCGTTTAGTCGTAAACTGCATGGTTGATCTTCAAAAGAAAAAAGAAACAAATGCTGGTGATCTTGAGTTCAGCTTCCATGGAATACCATTTCTTCAACACACAGACTGAAATTGTATTGTTGTTAATTGCATTATTTATGGTCAGTTATTGATACAATGCAATGAACAGTACACAAAGCTTGGAGGGGAAAGGGAGAGGCTCTTATGACATTCATAATCAACGATTGATACAATGATGAAAACGTGGTTTAATTAGTGGAAAAAGACAAGACCAGTGTCCAAGATTAACAAGAATAAAGACGTCGACAGATACAAGAATCTCGGTCTTCTCTTCAGATAACTCTGTGCTTGCACTTGTAGTTGATAGAGAAAAGCAGTTCCTGAAACTTCTCAGCAGCAGTATGGCTGTCAATGTGTCAGTGAAAGTAGATGTACTTGCTGAAGAAGCATGTTTCGTTTTTGAAAACACATCTTTAAAAGAGCATCACATCTCCCACGGTGAGTCCGTATTAGCCCCTGCTTCTTCTTCATTGGTATCTTCCCCTTCCCGCTTGGGCTAATTCCTGCAGACATGCCCTCTCGCACCAAACCCAATTTGTGATTGATTCATTACCTGGCAATTTTTGCTTTGACTTCGCCATCTCAGTCATGTACCATTGATTTATTAACGCCAACACCACTGCTTGCAGCACAATTAATCATTACCCTCCCTACTCAAAAGTATTGCAACATACAATATAACGCATACATTTTACGTTGAAGGGGTCTTTCGAAAATGATAACCTAACTCCGTTTATTATTGGAAAATTACATTTTTTTTAAAAATAAATCAATGAATATACTTTCTCGTTCCTTCTCCAAGGCGGAGAGATTATCAAATGCAAGCGCGCAATGGAACATAAATTTTAACCCTGTTTTTTGCTCCCCGTAGGGGTGGGGTGTTAATTTACACTAGCATCGTAATTCGGTTTCAGATTACCAATGAAACCGTTTTAATGGTTTGGAAAGACTTCCAGCAAACAAAAATGTCACTATAATCCTCTGAAGGGGTCTCAGAAAGAAGACCACACCCCTCGAAGACGAAAGTGACCTCCTATCTTCATTAGACAGTGGTAAGGAGGAAACGCGCCATATTTTAAATAAGACCTCTTCAAGATATAATTTCTTACTCTTTTTCTATTCTAAAGGCAGTTTACTATTGTAAACATCTTAAAATTTACTGTCATGAGACTTCTCGGTACACTGGATATAATGATACGAAGAAAAGGCCATCCTCTTTTATGAGTAGCCTTATCCTCCTTGTCACTGTCTTATGAAGATAGGAGAGGTCACTTTCGTCTTCGAGGGGTGTGGTCTTCTTTCTGAGACCCCTTCAGAGGAACACATTGACATTTTTTGTTTGCTGGAAGTCTGTCCAAACCATTAAAATCGTTTCATAGGTAACCTGAAACCGAATTACGATGCTAGTGTTAATTAACACCCCACCCCTACGGGGAGCAAAAAAAAAGGGTTAAAATTTATGTTCCATCCCCTCTGTAGACTCTGAAGTCTAGACATTCATATTTCCTTTATTTATACTGGTCAAAACGTGTGCTTTATGTGGCAGATGTATTTGTAGGCAACAAATCCTTAGCGTTTAATGCAAGGTTTATGAAAGAAAATGTACCATTCCATGTCTTTTTTTTCGAAGCCCCTTTGAGTGCATGTATAATGTACCAGGCGTCTCTTTTAACTCATCGTCCCAAAGGGGTAGTATTGACTTACCACCTTCGTATTTAAACTTTAAATCTGTATTTCTTTTAAGAAACTTTTATTTCTTCCAAAACCAGGAAAAACAGGTGCTTAAATCAATTTGCAAAGAGAGCAATATATGTAAGTATTTGTCACAACACAGGCACAATTACGTTAATGTCAGCACATTCGCGGTGACGTAAGAAAAGACAAACGAACTCACTTAGAAACTACTTAGAATTTTATCATGGACGATCTGATGGGAGAATTGAAACGGCATTTTCTCAAAGTTCATTTCTACAGTAGTGTAGACGCAAGAAAACTTTTGCACATCAGACACTTTAAGATCTACTGAAGAAAGTAATTTCCTAAGAGGCTGATAGCAATTGAATGAATCATACTAAAGAATAATCTCCATACACCAAATGTCATAAGTCAAAATGTTTCGTCTCATAGCACGCGGCGATTACGCAATGTACATGTACAGGTGCGGGTCATTAGTGACCCCATCCTGCTTGCACAGACTGACTATGGAGGGGACTGTACGTAATGCGGCATGAACATCGTCGTGTGCCTATGCAAAGGCCGTTAACCGTGTGTCGTGTGTCTTTGAAAAGGCCGCTAATGTTATGTATAATCCAATTTTTGACGTCAGTTTTATCATTGTAAGGGAGCGTCACCTTCAAGCTTTGCTTATGGCGTTTCCCTTTTCCATATTAATTGAAACGTTAATTCCCTGAAATGACGTATACATGTAAATTTTAGTTCCTTATGATACCAAAAATTATAATAATGTAATCGTTAATGTGTAACAATTTGGAGTTTGCTTTGTATGTATATCTGAAATTTTGTTATGTATTATATGGAATAAATAAATACTCAAATACTCAATAATGAATATAGTTAACGGCCTTTGCATAGGAACACGACATAGAGTTAACGACCTTTGTATAGGCACACGACAATATTATCCACTGCAAGTGCCCACCAGATGCATGTACGTGAGGTGTGTACAGTTTGAATGTCTCTTTTACAAGGGTTGAGGGAGTATATCAGCGAATCTGCATTACGGTTTGTCGCCATTCCCCAAGATAACTAAAGTACTGACCTGTTTGGTTTGGGTGCTGTTTTTTATGCTAATGTCTAACTGGTTTGGGGGGGGGGGGAGAGAGGGGCTTCAAGCATGCATTAAAAACACTGACATCTCAATGCACCTGACCCATTACATAACCCTTTGAATTGTCTTTTCTTCTTGTTTTGGAAGCCCCCCGTTATGGCTGACATAAACTCCAGTGTTCTGAAACTGAATTGATCTATAAGAAATAAAATATGGGTTAAAGGGAAAGTCCACCCTGATGTCAAGTTGATTTTAATAAAAGCAGAAACATGAAAGAAACCTATTAACGAAGGTTTGGCGGAAACCCATCAAAGAATAACAGAGTTATGAATATTTAAAATTTTAAATTTGTGACGTCACATGCGAGCAGCTCCCCCATTATAAATTCAATAAGGAGTCATTTTCTCAGAAAAGTGAAAATGATTGTATCTGTACATTCAGTACATAATCAGAAACATTATTTCATACAGGCTTAAAAAAAAAATCAATTATCATGAACAATTAAAAAATGGCAATTTATGGAATCGTTTGGATTATAGTCTCCTATACAGGGTGGCCCAGAAAGAATGCTA
>JZLH01S0621528.1:0-12934 GCA_001188425.1 Eucidaris tribuloides | reverse complement strand
CGGCGAAATTTATACGATCCTTTTACTTCTTGTAGGTCTTATACTTACAGAGTGTACTTTAAGATTATCTGTGCATATTATGCAGTTTGTTAAAAAAAAAAATAAAAAAGGGTTACACAGCTTCATCAGTTAAAAGAAATAAGTCGCAAAGAAACCCAATATTTGCCTGGGTTATGTCATTAACAATCGCTTCCGATCACGCCTACCGAAAATGTCCTTCAAAAAATATAATCAATTTAGTTCCCAACATTCAATTACCCAAAATAACTGAACGGGAATGAATTCCAAGTCACACGATACCACTTCGCGTCTCATTTCCCACTCTTTCCGACGGCCACTGCCGAGGCTATTGCTTAATTAATTCCACGCAACACTTGTCGCTCCTTGGGGTTTAATCATTGCAATGAAATTCGTGATTAAAACCGCAATTAAATTGTGTAAAGATGGGCGCAAATTATGGAAGAGCAACACGCAAACAGAGTACAGCGCGCGATGGACATAAGTCATAGATCAAGTTGTGGGCCGCGCGGAAGCAGCCCGCATAGCCTTGAACCTCGTCCGTCTGCGAGGCTCCGTCATTTGACATGGTAAACTTTCGATGACAACATTCTTCCGCGTAAAATACTTTATGTGTAGGCACATCGTCTGCCCCGTGTAACGAGAGACCAATGAATGAAGCAGCCAGTCAAGACGAACGTGGCGAGTTGAGTGCGATTGTGTGATGTGGCGACCTTATTAATGCCAAGGAAAACCATAAGGCCTACATCAATGCGAAATGATTTTGGATACGTTGTGAGAATATTAAGCAAAGGTAAATACACTCTGAGAGGAATGGACGTATTGGATACATGATAAAAAAAAAAAAAAATGTCACGAAAGGATTTGATTCGCCTTGGACGCGTACTCAGTTGTCCACCTTTTTCAACTTGGACACAGCCTTGACCTAAGGCTAGATCGTATGATGTTTGTGTAAGACACTGGATAGACTTCTGTGACGCATTAATGCAGGCTACTGGTGAATATTGGCAGTGACGATTATAAGCCAAAATCATAAGTGGGGGGGGGGGGGGAGGGAGGTCTGAAACGAACATATACACACAAAAGTTTCATTATTATTATGCCTGATGTTATATTAGTGCAATTCCATTTGGGCCGTCTGAAGAAATTGATGAAAGAGAATACATTACAATTGAGTGAGGCTCTTTTTCTAAATATTGGGCGTATTCTCCTTAATCACTATCTTATGAAATAGAGGCGCTTTCGTCTTTGCGGCGTGGAGGTGTCTTCTTTTTGAGACCATGTCAAAGGAACACAAATGACATTTTTGTTTGTTGGAAGTCTTTCCAAGCCATCAAAACCATTTAAGGGGAAATATGAAACCGAATTACGATGCTAGTGTGAATTAACACCCCACCCCTATAGGGAGAACGAAAAAGGGTCAAATTATGTACCAGCCCCTCTGCCGTGGTGGGCCTGCATTTGATAATCTCTCCGCCATGGAGAAGGAAAGAAAAACAATTGTTCATGGATTTCTTTTCAAATAATTTTATTTTCCAATTATAAACTTCATTAGCGACATCATTATAGAAAGACCCCTTCAACCCAAATGGCATGCGTTATAGTGTATGTGTGCAATACTTTTGAGTAGGGAGGGTAGATAATCAATCTAGAAGGGTGGTACCTTGTCTCTACCCTTCCCCTTTGTACAGTTGTACTTGAACGGAGAGGTTCATTTCGTAATGTAAAGGTAGAATTTAACAATGAATTCCAGTTTAAAAAAAAATTCTGAGATACATAATCCTCCATGGTATAAGCGTCTCTAATAAGGTCTAACAATGAATCCCTGAACGAAATGTACCTGAAAATGATCATGGAGTACTTTAAAACAGTATAACTATATCACTTTCTAGCTCAAATAAAAAGTTTTGACAATATTTATATCAAACCTACCCAATGTTAAATTGTTACCGTTGAGGTTACTTGGCTAAGCGGAAATGCAAATCCAGTTTCACTGGACACGACTAAATTCGGCTTGACCCCAGCATGATTTGCAGGTCGTCAAAGGTGTACTAAAGACTTTATGCAGTTCTTCGCTTCTGATAATATCAGATTATCATATATGATAATGTGTTGGAGCAAACTAATCAGCTTTCATGAAATGTTTGAATATTCTTACAATGTTTCTGTATCGGTGCTCACTGTGTGTATGGAATAATATCATATTTATGTTGTATTAGCTCTGCTTAAATTATAAAAATATAAAAGCGAATAAATTCTCATACCAGCGGGCCCTGCACAACATAAATGTATTACCCTTCTCTGTTCTGGATTTCCGAGCGCCTGGCTAGGAAAGCAGAAGGTACATTTTTAAAAAGTCGTTGGTATGAACCGGCGGGCTCGAACCTGCGACTTCCGGACGTGAGGCGGACACTCTAACCGTTAAGCCAATGACGCTGGTCTGTACTTTTTTTTTAACCAGAGTGATGTTTCTGATTAGGAATATGATTCGTTATTTTACAAAAAAAACTGACGAAAAGTTTGACTTTTTCGTTTTATTTTTGTTGTTTTTGTTTTGCTTTAAAATGGTCGGGTTGGGTCAAGTGAATGCTTTAACGAAATTAGCATTAAAATTACATGCGAATATAGATAGATAGATAATAGATAGATAGTTAGATAGATATAATATCGATATAGATATATTCCACAAGCTTTACAGTAAGCAAACTAGAGCAGTTCGACTGCCGCGCAGTCGATGGGTATGCCTCCGCAGTCCGCACTCCCATCCAATTGATGGAATTTGAAAAGCTTCCAGCTACCATGGTAGCAAGACCAATTAGTATGAATAAGCATAAGCCCTGCACCCTTGACCAAGTTACAAAAAACCAATTTAAACAGTAGTAATTATCGTGACAATAAGCTCATCGCGACACGAGCTTGTGACCATCTCGACCTTTCAACTCCAAATCGAGTCAGTAAATTGGTGCCTTATATTAAGATATCTTCTCCCAAATTACATCAAAATCGACAGTCATACTCAAGTTATCACAGTAATGAGCCCAAAATCAGACATATTTACGGCCGGTGAGCTTTGAGCCTCCAAAATCTGATCAGTTTATGGTGCCTCATAATACATACTTTCACAAAGTACAATTTAAAATTTGACTGGCCGTTCTCAAGTTATCATGGTAACGAGCCCAAATCAGACATATTTTTAGGGCCGGTGACCTTTGACCTTTGACCTTTAAGGTCCAAAAATCTAATCAGTTTATTGATGCCTTATAATACACACTTCACTCAAGTTACATGAAAATTCACAGGCGTTCTCAAGTATTTGCGCGGTAACGAGCCCAAATCGACATAATATTAGGCCGGTGACCTTTGAACCTTTGACCTTTGAGCTCCAAAATCTAATCAGTTCATGTACCTCATAATACATACTTCACCTGACCAGCCAATCTCAAGTTATCGTGTAACGAGCCGCATAATCAGACATATTTTAAGGCCCGGTGACCTTTGACCTTTGACCTTTGAACTCCAAAATCCAATCAGTTCCTTGGTGGCTCACAATAATGCTTCACCCAAGTTACATGAAAATCTGACTGGCCGTTCTCAAGTTTCTACGGTAACGAGCCCAAACAGATCATATTTAGCCCGGGACCTTTGACTTTGACCTGTTGAACTCTCAAAATCTAACCAGTTCATTGGTGGCTCATAATACATACTAACCCAAGTTACATGAAAATTCAACTGGAGCGTTTTCAGTTATCCGGTAACGAGTCCAAATCAGACATATTTTAGGCCCGGTTCCTCACCTGACCTTCAGCTCCAAAATCGTATCAGCTCATTGGTGCCTCATAATACATACTTCACCCATTACAGAACAATCGACCGACGCTGTCTCAAGTTACTCGGATTAGACCCGAAATCAGACATTTTAGTGCGCCGTGACCTTTGACCTTTGACTTTGAGCTCCAAAATCTAATCATGTTCATTGGTGGCTCATAGTACATACTTGGTCCTATACATCAAAATCCATCAGGGGTTCTCAATTATCGCCGGTATACAGATCGGTAACGGACCGGACGGACGGACGACGGGCGACAACCCGAAAACATAATGCCTCCGGCAATTCTGCGGAGGCTAAGAAAAAACGCCTTTTAATTTAAGTCGAAATGGGCAGCAAAGCGTAAGTGAAAACAAATGACAACCATTCTTTAATAATGTTAGAACTATTTTGTCAGGAAAGGTGTAACCCAGCCTCCCTAAGTGAGAAAACATTTGTAATCGCGGAAATTGTTCTCATGACCCGGCCTATATTTCTTGATTCTCTTTTCTTTTTTTGTGAATAGCGTAATATTTGTAATTCCTTCCGTTAAGTGACGACAGCAAAACCCCGCATTGTTAATCTTGTTCATGGTTTTGTTTTTTATTTTTTTCTCTGTCGATGGACAAAAGAATGCACGTTTGGTGTCCATTTCTTCTTACACAATGCCGTACCCTTTGTCACAAGTGTTGTTGTTTATGAGTATCTATGGTAACAACATGACTTTCTAAAAGTCTCTTACTCAAAGACAATACGATATGCCGAATTTTCTTTTTTTTTTCCAGAAAACAGAACTCAACTGCCATGGTTGACTTCCAGTGTCATTTTTCGATATCAACAATCTATATCAAACAGAAACACACACCGGAAAGACCGTTTATAGGGGGCAATTAAGACCCTCATCTAGTGATCAAACTATCCCCCCCCCAAAAAAAAATGGATTTGAAAATTTCGGAGGGGGGGGGAACCTATCCCCTGTGTCCCCCCCCCTCCACGCTGGGTACTGTCATGTTTTGATCAGCAGAGTCTTCAGTTACCACGTCTAATATCCACGCCAGTGTAACGTACGGTATTGTGAAGTAAAAATGCGACGGGACAACGCTTTCCCGAGAACGCTTTATTCGATTCAAACTTTTGATCTTTTAAATGTGAAGATTTAAATGGAGTTTTATGTACATTCCTAATGATTCCAGCTTTTTTTTAATCATGAGTAAATTCTAGGATTAACAAATCAAGAACATTTTGATGCTCAATATGAATGAAGAAACACACATAAAAATACATTGATACCAATTGTAATCATCCTGGACTGGGATGATACTAATGACATTACCATGTTTAACCTTTATACGACAGAATGTTTCACTTTGACAACAACAACAAAAAACGAAATTCATCTATAAGACAAGGTTGAATACGACACTGTGAGTGGAATTGCAGAAGTGGGTGTGATCCATCCTGAAGGACTATCACACTGACAAATACATCAGCAGGTACGTTGCCATGATTACGAGTTAATTGTATGTTCAGCAATACAATGATTTAATTTCAGTTTTGTGCGCAGGAAAAGAAATATGTTTTATCATGGATGAATTGAGGATTAAACATGATGGAAATTGAAACGAGCGAAGGACACGTCCAATGATTTTGCCTCTACATTCATAGTAATTTTGCGGGATTTACACTTTTCATGATGAGTACCAGATTGATGACCATGGAATCGCATCACTTTCCGTGGTTCAAAATTATGGAATAATCTCCCTGGTAACATTAAATCTTTAACAAGACTTGAACATTTCAAAAGAGCCTTCAATTCAGCAAGTTACACCCCATTTATCCGTCCATGATATATCCATAAAGAAGACTATGTGATGTCCATCCATGTCCCCGTATAGACCACCATCTTCTATAAACTGTATTATTAGCATTTACATTTTTCTTTTTTTAAATGAATTACATGTATGTAAATGTGTTTTGTTTTTGTTTTTGTTTATGTATGTTGTTATTTTGGGGTTCTTCCCCCTCTATGTGTGTTTGTGTATTGTTTGGTGTATAATTTGTTGTTTTCTCTTTTGTTTGATTTACTATGTTTCGTTTTTTTTTTTTATTTTGTACATATTTCGGTACGGACGTGCTGAAGAACAGCCATCGAGCTGACGCACGTGCCGTGTTTAAATAAAATTAATACAAAAAAAAAAAAAAAAGATAGGGGGCCTACCTGGACCATCTCAATTCTATCTAACTTAGAACTGAGATGGCTCTCTTCTCAATCAGAGTGGTGTCCTTTTTTGCAGCTTCTAGCTGTCCTCTTGTGATAAAAATGGAAATAGCTGTAAACGTATACATGAACACTATAAGAATGAGTTCATAAGTACGTTAAAGATGGCTTAAATGATAGCAAATACCTGGACCATCGCAATTCTATTTCTATCCAGAACTGACATGACTCCCTTCTCAGTCAGCGTGGCTTCCTTTATTGCAGATTCTAGCTGCCCTCTTGTGCTAAAAATGAAAATATATAAATGTAAAAGAATATTTTGTACATCATTAGAATAATTAACATGACTTAGCTGTTAGTTGGGGCAAACATTGTTGGGTTTCGTCATCGTAGTTCACCCCAAACTTTAATTGATTAATAACCTGAATTCCTGGAGAAAGTAATAAGAAATATTGTATTAGGAAGAATTAATGCACATGGACTTGAATTGTTCAATGTAAAACGTAACATGGGAGAGGACGAGAAATATAGAAACTTAAATGAATTGAATTTCGTAACGACTTAACAGTCCAGCATGCTATACAGTGTGTTTGTATGTGTGTGTGTGTGTGTGTGTGTGTGTGTGTGTGTGTGTGTGTGTTGGTGCTGTGTGTTGTTGTGTGTGTGTGTGTGTGTGTGTGTGTGTGTGTGTGTGTGTGTGTGTGTGTGTGTGTGTGTGTGTGTGTGTGTGTTGTTGTTGTTAGTTGTTGTGTACTTTACCCCTTAGACCAACTCACTATAGGATATTACCAATCTCAGGCCAAATGATTTGATTTAAGGTCTTGTTTGAAAACTGATCTATTCATTTCAAATAGTAATCTGATTTCAAATACCATCTTAACGACAGGTGAATACGTTAGTTTAGTAGTTATTTGTAGTGTTGCAGGATTTGTTTTATTTCCATTACCACATACATAATTTACATACCCTCAACTATACGTAATCTTCATTACAGCATAAGTAATAATCACCTCCTTCGATTTATTCCCCACACGATCGTCTTGTAAATGTTATTATTTGTGACTTTTGAATTTGTTATGCCCCCGCAGATGAAGTCTCGAGGGGGCATTAAGCGCTGCACCTGTCCGCCCGTCCGTCTGTCTGTCCGTCCTGCCGTCCGTCCGTCCCCTAATTAGTTTCCGCACGATAACTTAAAAAAAATATTTGACGGATTTTAAATATTTTTGGTATGTAGGTAGATCACACTAAAATACAGGTCAAGTTCGAATTCGGAGTCCGCAGGTAAAAGGTCAAAGGTCACAGCTCATTATATATGCGAATTGGTTTCTGGATGATAACTTAATAAATATTTGAAATAATTAAAAAAAACTTTTGGTGTGTAGGTAGATGACACTTAAATACAAGTCAAGTTCGAATTTGGAGTCCACAGGTCAAAGGTCAAATGTCACAGCTCATCATATTATGCAAATTGGTTTCCGCACGATAACTTAATAAATAATAGATGAGTTTGGATAATATTTGATGTGTAGATTAATAGACACATGTCAAGTTCGAATTTGGAGTCTGTCGGTCAAAGGTCAAAGGTCACAGCTCATGCAAACTGGTTTCCACATGATTACTCAATAAGAAATGCTAACTGCTCGTGTTAAGCGGGGCATCCGTGTCCTATGGACACACCAAATTTCTAGTTTCTGTTATAGATCGAAATATCGTAGCCTAATGCCAATATGGACATTTTTTTCAAAACATGTTATCATAGTAATAGTACCGTAAGGCCTGATTATGTGGTTAGACATTACATTGAAATGCTTTGATACATTCCGAAAACCATCTTTTTTCTTTAATCTGTATTCTAGTAATTTGCATTTTTTAAAATATCTTTATTTTTTTTTACAATTGTGAACACTTGAAGCAACGGCGAAACAATGAAATTTACAACAATGCACAGACTGACAATACGACGTCTACGACGCAGACTAGCAGAAGGTTACCGCTCGCTGGCCGAGGCCGGGGTCGATGCACTATATCACACGTCGCTGCTAGAGCTGTTTTCGTGGAAATCGTGTGCACGATTACACTGCACGTCGATTTGAACTCGAAGTAGACTTGACGGCCGCCGGTCTTTCCGGAAAACGGGACAGATTTAGAATGAGCAGCGGTATTTATACATTCAGTACATTTGAACTTGGTTACAGTGTACAGTATAGCGCACATGCATGGATTATGGGTGCAAATATCGAGTTGAGAACTGCAAATGTTGTTTCTGGTGTGTTTGCGTGTCTGTGTGTGTGTATTCACATCTAATTATTTATAAAATGTTTGTGTACGTGAGTGACAGAAACGAGTTGTGTTTCTGCGAAATTATTATTTCTGCCATTATCCGAGAGAGATCGACTTGCGAAATGTTCACAGATAATTTTACCACAAAACAATAATTACGTGACTGATATATTGTGACGAGACATACGACCGTCACAAAAAGTCGTCATCTTTGTTGATCATAACGCGTCGACCTTGGTTGATCATTAAACATAATGCATGCATTCTGCATTCCGAGACCCACCTGATCAAGCCAAAGCATTGAGAGTATAGACACGAAGCAGAGACAAAAACACAAACACGTACTCACTGTCTATCATGACCCCGAACAGATAATACACATACATCATTTCGTTTTAAATAATTATAGCGTCACACCAATGAACTCTCTTCACCTTTCCTTTAGATCAATGACCTGTTCAACATCCGGGCTATTCAGGTGCCCAGCGAAAGGAATGTGGAGCGCCGAGAACGTGATGCGGGGGAAATCGTCTGACTGAAGTGGTCGTACCCTTGGAAAGGTCGGGCAGCAAGTCCGGAACGCCACGACAGATAAAAGTGCACCCCGTCTGGAACATGAACTATGAGATGTTGTTTAATGTCCTTTTGACCTCAACACCACGCTTTCATTTGTATCAATTAGCGAGTGTTCGTTCTATGACAGGGTTGGTGAATATGTCGTGCATGACCTCGTGTCCCCTAATGATATCCGCAGTCATTGCAAATTAATCAATGTTTGTATGAACCTATTTGCATTTTTAAATGTTGAGAACAGGTGGGATTAACAAGTACATGGAAATGTTTATCAATGAACCATGCACAGTCTACAACTGTTTTGCAATGCATCTGTCGTCACGCAATGGTAACAACAACAAAAAATGAAAAAGCGAAAAAACACGTGAGAATCAGGTAATTAACGGTTAACCTTAATTTTTAAGTTAATTGTATATACTTGTACTTCAACACAGTCGTAAAAAATAATATCAAGAACGGTATAAGTTCATTAACTGGTAAGGTGATGTCAACCATGTACAAACAAGAGAAGATCATCTCATGAAGACGAGTTCATAACCTGTCTTACCACAGAACTCCATGGTCTTACTAAGTGCAAATGCTTCTGCTGAAAATGTCTTACTATTGCAATAAACACGTATCACACTGCCTGACAAAATATACTGCAGAGAAAACTGCCCCCAATGGCTTTGCGGTCTTCGTGTCACACGATCTGCGCCTTTAAACGTGACACCTGCAGAATCTGTGATAGAAACAAATTAATGGATTTCTCGTCCCCCGTGAATTTAGTCCCGCAGACACTGTCGGGGAGCATCCGTAATGGAGCGATGATCCACGCGATGCGATGTCGTAGTGAAGTCATAATAATTGCATAGGTGATCGCTCGTCCGTAGTCTGGAATCCAGACGCTCACTGTATTCTGCACACAATTAGACAAAAAAGTACAATTTTGCACCCTACTATGAAACATCTCCAGCTCCTTTTGGGTGCATCTTTGCACCCCAAGTTATTAAAGATGCAGATTCACCTCTGTAACTCAAGGTTCAGATCTGTACCTTATTTATAGCAACGTGCTTTGGCACAATGGAAGGTGAACATATGCATCTTTAAATGTTCAGAATTTCTGTCACTGACGTTGTACCTTAAAAGGTGCGAAATCATTAAGGTGTAAAATTGTAAATGTGTACCCGAACGTGAAAATCTGTTTCAAAACGGGTGCAAATGCTGTTATAGGTGCAAAAAGTATACACCTAAAAAGGGTACTGGTGTGGTATGTGAAAGGTGCAAGTTGAACCCCCCCCCCCTTTTAAGTGTGCACCTTCGGTAGAGCCTATGTGCGTCTGCATAGGAGACACTAATTAGTGCAGCCATGACGAACCCCACATAACGATTTGAGGTCCGGTAATGATACAGACATAATGTCTAGAAGCCAGACTACCTGTGTGCGACACGTATGATGTTCTGCATAAAGAAGTGCGAAGGATTCGGTGTTCCTTGAAACAGAAGAACAAAAACAGCAATAAAACACCCTGAAACACGCAAAGGCCAGGGTACTGTTCGTGGAAATAAGCTTTTTTTGGGGGGGGGTGAGATGGTTGGTCGGTAAGGTTATTGCACGGGTATACATCGAGACAGGTTAGATTTTAGTTCAACGTAACGAAGAACGAAGACCTTTTCTCCTATTTCCTGTCATCCAAACGCGCCATTTCCTCCCGCAGACGGTGTTTTTCTTCGAAAATTGTGCAGGTGCTGACTACATAATTCTATTTTAAAGGCTGACGATAACGTCGACCTCTTCTGTTCAACCAACAACTGCAAGCCTGTTACATCTGCGAAGCTTTCAGACGTAGTGTAGAGTTCTCCGTATGGCTCAGTGTTTAACCGAGGGCAACGACAGCTTGATGGAACCGGGGAAATGGAACACAAGGTAGCTGGGTAGACGAGACGATATAATTGTCTCATTGCTATCTTAATGTCACTACTTCAAAACAAAGAACGTCTGTGTAACTTTAAATGTCCTGCAAATAGTGAGGTTTCCAGAAATAATTAAACCAAGCGATACCGTGGCATTTAGCTGAAATCATTTTAACCCATTACATCCGAAATGATGTACTAGGTGTTAAAAATAAGATTTGTCAATTTTGGTATTTAATAGCACAAAAACTATACACCAGATTAGGCTGGCATTGAGTATAGTTGCTTTTGAATAGTGAATATTTATGGTGGAGGTGGTTTGAATAAGATATCAATAATCGGTTTTATGTAATTCATGCTTATTTAAAAAGTTAGGGTTCAGATTTTGCTCAATATCCACCCCCTGTACAAAATTGAAACTGTACAGAAATCTAATGGTGTGTGTGAGAGTGTGTGTCTAGTCCCCACACAATAGAAATAGACAATGGCTGTGGATAGTGAATAGAGTCTAGTAGTCGCCAGGCTACTTATGAATATTAATAAAGCATTTATCTCCCGTGGACGCGTCTATGAGAGATTGGCATACCAAAGTTTCCAATGTGCAGCCTCTGGCAGCCATTGTCTATTTCTATTGTGTGGAGACTAAACACACACTCTCTCACACACACCATTTGATTTCTGTACAGTTTCAATGTTTGTACAGGGGACTGGATATTGAGCAAAATCTGAACCCTAACTTTTTAAATAAGCATGAATTACATTAAACTTAAAGTGATAGGCTAACATTGTGGAGCTTCAATTTAAAATTTTTTCAAACTTTGATATCTGAGCTACATAGTAGTGTTCAAATGGACAAATAAACACCCTAGAATACAAAAGTTTGGAAAGTTACACTGCCAATGGCAAGTTATACATGAATAAACAATAAAACTCGGGGCGAGTTTTATTAACCTAGGTGTACACACAGTAAGTCTATGGGAGGAAATGGGCAAGTGAATCTGGTCAACTTACGATTTTCACTTTTTAAAAGCACTAAATAATCATTTTGAAATACAATTTTTTCAGGGCTTCATTTTTAGACCTCATCAAAGACCGGGATCAAAGACACTGGTAGCATGGGGAATCATGCGGCTCTGATGTTTTTTAACTGTGGTAAATGTTAGCCAATACCTTTAATATTGATATCTTATTTAAACCACTTCCACCATAAATGTTCACTATTCAAGTGCAACTATACTCAATGCCAGTATAATCTAGTGTATATTTTTTTGTGTGTTATCAAATACTAAAATTGACAAATCTTATTTTTAACACCTAGTATTTCTCATGGTATTGATACCTGGCCCACACCTGATTCCCTTGGACAAAAGGTTAATGTGACAAGTTAGGAAACAGAGAACGATAACACACACTGAAACTGATGGGCAGAGAACTGTATTCGTCATCACAAAACCACTTACTCGAGAGAAGATAATGCCGGTACCCCCTAAAAAAAAAAAAAAAAACAATAACAAACTAACAAACAAACAAACAAAAACCAACAAGTTTAGATATATCATGCAAATATCTGCCTGATTACTACTCCTTACCATCAGTGATGATAAAAATATTTTGACTCATCACGAGAAATGTAAAGAGAACAGAGTTAATACACCGGCTGGAGCAAAGACTAGTCACTAGAGAATATTAAGGTTTTCGACCTCGGGCGGAATTGTATCATTGTTACAGATTTGACATCAATTCTTGGAAATAAATTTGCAGTCATCTGTCAAAATTTCGATGGATTTGCAGCATTAAAAAAAAATGCGTAGAACGTATCGAATTGGTGAAAACGGCATAAAAAGGTAAGGATGACCTAATTTGACCCTATTATGTTACGAGGAAAAGTGAATCGGCAACTCCCGCTGTGCAGCCCCTGGAAAGGTCCTTGCGTGATGTCTGCGTGCGTGTCACAAAGTCAAGGGCGGAGATAGCAGGGAGCCTAACCATTTTCTTGGAGAGAACCATCAATTTTGGGGAACATTTGTGAACTTCTATTTGAAAGAGAGGTCACATTGAGTAGTAATTCATTTTAGTAGATGTATGAGGGCTGCATCGAAAGTGAAAGTACCACTGTGTTGAAAAAAAAAAATGAAATACAAAGGAAA
>JZLH01S0621526.1:25393-37733 GCA_001188425.1 Eucidaris tribuloides | reverse complement strand
CCATTTACCTTTAAAGAGGATGAACCCCATAAAACTGAATGTGTCACAAAATTCCTCTCTGACAGTGTCTTACCAGTATTCTCTTCAGTGTGGCTCGTTCTGATGAAGCAGTCTCCATCCAGTATGCTGGGTAAAAGTGATGTCACCTAATAAAAGAAACGTAATGTCAAGAGAAAGTTGAAATTCCAGTACATAATATACTTAACACATTAATGATAACTGTAAGATTTGTTGCAAATACACCTAGCAAATAAAGCTCTAAAATGAGACACACAAAAATAATTGCTTAATTTCAATGCAAATATCCTAGAATGAGAGAGCAACAACAAAATATTTCTACACATTCCTGAATTAGGACCATCCCATTTTTATGGCTTACCTTTGGAGAAAATCTCCATGTTTTGAGGTCATTCTTATTCCACGATGCTTGCACTGTGTGGACGTTACTCAATGGCTGTGGAATATATAAACAGTGAGAAAATGTTGTTGGTTCACAAGAGGGAATAAACATTTATTAAACTAATATACACTCATGCTCATAATTATGGAATACTTTAGAAACATTTCAGAAGTTGCCATTTTCCCGTGAACGGTACATCTGAGATTAATATTTGTTCACCCCAGGTGAAACAATTATAATCTAAGAATTTCAGGAATAAATATGAAATTGTTATTGAGCTCAAACATATTTTAGTTTTAATTTCGTCATCTCAGGAAATCCAAAAATTGCTTCAAATACTGCATTTTTGTGAAATAAACACTTGTCTTGAAAATTTTGGACGATATAGGAGAAAGAACTTCAGTATCAACAAAATATTCCATAATTATTAGAATGAGTGTATGTATCAAATTTGGTCAGTTTATATGTTTCATTATGTTAAAGTCCTGTTGAACTTCTTTGCTACATGAGAAATGAGGTTGAAATATTACTCTAGCTAGAATAATATTCAAACTTTAGTGATATATTTGTTCTCCTTAAAGGCAAGGAATCTTATTTGCACACATCCCCGCAGACCAGGAAAAAATAACTAATGCCCTTACACTATTGATGAAGGACATGTCTGTGAAATCTGGGGGTCAGTAATTACCTAGAATTTAAAAAATGTGAAAGAAAAACAGTGGCCGTTTAGTGTACGTTCTATGGTAGGAGTTTTTGTCTTGCGAGACAAAAATTCAAATCAGAATCTAACGGTCAATATAATTCAACTAAAACTCAGTTTCTAGCTCTTATACTTTGCTAAAGCTTCTCAGATGGTATTTTCTTCTAAATGCCATGGTATTTACACAATGTTAATTTTTAGGCATGGAAAAGAGATGCTTGGCCTTTAACATTAAAAGGTTCTGGGTAAGTGTGTTCGATTGTGCAAAAATTGCAAATGAGGAGGTGCCTTGGGTATATAAAATGCAAATAAGATAACGTATATCATCAAGTGTCAAAATATGTTTCCAATTGGAGTTCTCCAACTTCTTAAAAAAATATAAGAAATATAAGTGTATAAAAATACATATAAATAAAAGCATAAAAGTATAATGCTCTTTTAAAAACATTTGAGATATCTTCAATGTGCCAAATTTTCCCCCAATTTGTTGAATTGGCTGGCCTTTCTTGAAGGCATATGCACTTGTTTGTTATTATCATAGTTCATGTTACAACACTTTTGCATTTTATGCTCTAACACCCTTTTACTGTTGAAAGGGTAATGGACATCCTTTAAAGGTAAATAACATGATTGGAAGTAATCCTCATCTTGGGGTAAAACTACTCTAAAATCAAGGAAACTATGCAAAGATTCTGCTGTGAACATCAAGTGGTCAAACATTGACTCATTTTAAAAGAAAATCTATCAAAAGTAGTCATTGTGATCTGCAAATTTGTCGTTTAGCTTTCTATTTGATTAATTTATATCAGGGCACGAGATTAATTCAATGCTGGTTTTCCATGCTTGGTTCTCCTGAAGTAAACAAAATGAAAACATATCCTTCCAGCCACGATAAATAGTCCAGGTAGTGTAAACATTGCTTCATGAACCAAATGAGTTTGGATATATACCAATTTTCAAGTGTTCCCAAACATGTCATTAGCCTTTAAGTCACAAATACTCTCATCCAGTTTTTGACAGATCTAATTCTAATTTGGTACAGTCAAGTTGAAATTTACCAAGTGCTACAAAAATAGTCTTTTATTCAAAATAAGACCAAATTTGTATAATCATGCAAAACGCAGAACGACCATTATTTTTTTTTATGTTTATCTTCTTCTCCACAAGCAGATTAAATATTTCAGGGGTTTTTTCACCAAATGATATTTAAAATTTCAGACTGTTTCACTGACTACAGTTCTTCCCTTCAATTTATACTGACTGAAATACACACTTATACAAAGAAAAATAATACATTTAAACAAATATTTTTTATACAATTTTATTGATTACCTTGTCACCGTCGAATAGGCAACACCTTACATGACGACTTCTGATTTCAATACCTGAAAACAAAAAGAAAGAAAATATTTTTGCATTTTTAGGCTGATGCAATTTTTAAAAAATTACAGCAATGGATGAAATCATCATTAGATTATTAAATGTTAATTAATTGGAACAGGTTATTTCATATACATGAACACTTGTTTCACATGAATTACTGATGAAATCTACATCATAGAACAGAATAATAAGAACAATATTTTATTTTTAGATACGCACCATAAAAATAGTCTCTATGCATGTGAAAGTAAGTGAAGTGAAAATATGAGACTTTGAAATTAATTACAAATTATTAAAAAGGTGGGTTTTCTACCATGGACTTGAATTCATCAAAGTCCGTGATGGATCTCATGCTTTGGGGAAGGAAATTCCATAATTTTGGTGCCATATTTTCAAAAGCCCTGTCACCAAATATCTTGAATTTCACATGTATTTCAGAGTGAAAATTTTTTGACTGTGAACAGAGATTGCGATTAGGCTTGTATTGCTTGATAAGTTCAGTAAGAAAGACAGGGGCATTTCCATACTGACATTTAAAAACACAAATGAGAACTTTAACCTGTTTAAGTTCCACAAAGCTTGCAATAATCTATTATCAATGAACTCTGAAAAAAAAAATCTACAGCAGAAAACAAAACCTGAAAAACTGCACTGATGCAATGCTGAAAGTATTCCCACATAGATGATAAAAAAAATAACAAAAATCGCACATAAGTCATCCAGTCGGCAACAGGTTAACGCTAGACTCACCAACTCCAACTTGTGCCACATTACGGACCATCACTAACGTCAGCATTTTCTGCATACGAACATTCTTGGCACGAATCTGAAAAAATAAATAAGTAAACAATGTACTGATATAAAGTAAATATATCTTAAATACAGGAACATGTCAAATCATACACATATATATGCCTGTGCTGCTAAAAAACATATTAATAATTCAATAAAAAAGATAATTCACTAGATTTCCAATAGGTGAAAATATTCAAAAGTTTCAAAATGACAAATTTGGATCATTAGTTCATGGTAAATATGACACAAATGGAAAAGAACTCCATTAAACTCCAAGTGAATTTAAAAAGTCTGAAGCCTGTTCTTGTGTGCACATCACCAGAAGATTGCAACAATTATTTCATCACATTCAGTCAAGGGCACCTTTTGGTCAATATAAGATAGATCCATCATTTGCAATATTAGACAAACTTATTTGCTGTAACAAACCCAAATCAGATATATATTAGGCTCTGTGACCTTTGACCTTTCAACTCCAAAATCAAACAGTTCATGTTTGTATTATAGTTAATACTTGACCCCAGTTTAATTAAAATCCAATCACTGGATTTTGAGTCATTGCGATAATGAGAACTATTAACAGACAGACACACAAATGGAAGGACACACAAATGGAGGGACAACCCAAAAATATGATTCCTCCGGCACCTTCGGAGGGGAGGCATAGAAATGATTTGTCAAACTTACATACCTTAGCTACACAACAGTGCTTGAACGGACAAATACACACCCCAGAATGCAAAACTTTGCAAAGTTATTCTGCCACTGATAAGATATGTATGGATGAATTTCACACATGAATTAAGCATTTGGCCAACTGTTTAATTACAGCACAGCAGCCTATGTGAGAAAAATGGGTCTAGAAAACCATATGTTCATTTATGTTTACTTTTTTAAACTACTGCATGACTGTTTTGAAGTACATTTTCTCAGGTTTTCATTTCTATACTTCACCAGAGACCCTAATAACATTGAGGGTTATGCAGCTCTATTACTAAACAATACACATATCAGATATCCCAACTATAATCCATCCTTAAAGTCATAATAATACCTGATTTTCAGGAGGGGACCAATGCAGATCTTTGAAGCCAAGCGAAGACTCAGTGAACCGTGGCTTTAGGAAGTTGCACAGGGTGTAACAATCTGCAGGATGAAATGAAATACAATATGAAATTACAGAACATGACCTAGAAGAGTTACGGGACAAGTACTGCATTCATACAATGATATTGATTTCTGGGTGCCAGAAGTGAAATAAATTGTTGAATGTGGTGGTAGTTCACTAAATGCACAATTTCTTTCTTTTAAAGGCAAGGTCCACCTTGACGTCAAGTTGGTTTTAATAAAAGCAGAAGATTGAGAGAAACATATTAATGAAAGTTTAGCGAAAATCCACTAAAGAATGGAGGAGTTACGAACTTTCAAAGTTTTAATTTTTGTGACACCAGATATGTGCAGCTCCCCATATGCCATGTAATATTTACTCAATAAATTGCCACTTTTTATTGGTTCACAATAGTTTAATGCATTTTTTTTTCATAGAAGCATGTATGAAGTAATGTTTTTAATTATATGTTGAATGCACAGATAATATCATTTTGAATTTTCCGAAAAAATTGCACTTTATGGAATTTATATTGCATGACAATGGGGGAGCTGCTCGCATGTGACGTCACAAATTTAAAACTTTGACAGTTCATAATTCGCTATTCTTTGGTGGATTTTTGCCAAACTTTCATTAATATGTTTCTCTCATTGTTCTGCTTTTATTAAAACCAACTTGACGTCAGGGTGGACCTTGCCTTTTATTTTCTTTCTTTCTATCAGAACCGCCAACTGTAGTTGGTGCACTGAAATTTCAACTGAAACTTGAAGACACTGCAGTGACAGAATGAAGTATGTAAATGGCTAGTGGTATACCACTTGGGAAGTTGGTATAAAGATTAGTAGAATGATAGATTAACAACTAACTCCTGATCCTTAACATTCCTTGACCTTTTACAGGCTTCACTTATTCAGGCTAAAGTTAAAGCCGAAGTACAGATTTGGTCGATCAGACAACTTTTCAGCCATCTCTCATACAGTTTGGTATTGACATGCAAATATTGCAACATCAAACATACTGAAAATTTTCCAGAAAGACATATTCTGAATTTCTAATTTATCACCAAACAGATATCACTTTGTGCACTTCCCATGGTTAAAATGGGTGGGGGCCCTAATATTTTACTTTTTATTAAGTGTTTCAGATCACAAGTTTTTCAGGGCATCAATAAATGATATAAAGTTGGATAGTCAACTGACCGTGCTTCAGGTATCTGGCAGTGGTCGATGGCCTGAAGCCTGATGGGATAGCTCCCATAGCTGCAAGGACGTCGGTAACACCAGTCTGCAGGAAAGCAACAACAATAACAATGAAAAATACATGTATTATCTTCTTTAATACATTGGTAAGAGAAATCATATTCTGATTGGCCTAGCTGCAAATTTAGTCTCAAAACAATCTTTTTCGCTTACTAATTCAACAGAACTGTAGATTGGTTAAAATTACATTCCTGGAAAAGGCCCTCAGCGCCATTATAGTCTTAGCACAGTATTAAAGTTTGAAAATAGCATGACTGCATATAAACAGTAGTATAAGCAGAGAGGGGGGGGGGGGTGGGGTGGGGAATTCAATTTACTTTATGCAACATCATCACAAGTTGGCAAGTGCAAGTTGCCTTCTGAGGGAGTTGCAGAGACCTAGCTCATGACCCCTGGTGAGTGTAGGGGCTTTTAACTTTTCAATGCCTTCAAACTGTTAAATTTGAAATGTGAATCAGTTTTGGCAAAAATAAACAATAAAAACACAACAATTTTTGTCCCAAGTTAAGGCAGATACATGTATGTCAGCTGAAACTAAACACATTGTATTACCTCTGTCACAGCTTTCCTTAGTCCTTTCCATAATTCTTTACCACTGTACAAACAAGAAAAGGAAAAGAACATGATTAAAATGTTTGCTATATACCATACATGAATCATGGCTTCATACAGTGTTTCAAATCTTATGTAAGAAATGTTTATTTCAATCTGATACAAGGATGAGTTGTTTTTAATTGTTTCAAATTTGTTTTTATTAACCCATTACTTACAGGAACCATGTGGGACCTATGGAGAATAACAGAATTTCGTATTAAACAGGTTAAAGGCAGAGCCCTTGTTCATCATTTTGCATAGAAGTAAGAAGGGTTTGCAAGTTTTGGGGTTTTTTTACCAGATATCTACTGATTTGGGTCTTTTTTACACCAAGGTCTGTTGAGATGCATACAGAGCATCAATAATAATCATGCAAAATAAAATAACAAACTTTAACACATATACTGTCATGTTCCCAACACAAGGACGTAAATGCTGTGTAAAGTCTATGTCCTTTTGCCAGGCAGATGATGATAAGGTCTGAATCACAACTGATCAAGCGATTACACCAATGATGGAACAGATGCCATATATGGAATGAACTAAAACCAAAATGGACTACAGACATGGCCTAAATGATTTGCTTCCACACTCACTTGTATTTTCACATTTAGGGAGAGGCGGGTTTTTTATGAGGAACAACACATGGTATAACTTACATAGCACATGGGGTGACATTAGAACAGGGTGGACAGGAAATATTAAGCCAGGACAAATTAGGATGGATGGGGTACATCAGTGTCAGGTGTGTGTGTGTGTCGGGGGGGGGGGAGGAGGAATCAACTGGGGATGGGCCATTCATGATAGGTTAGTGTGGGAGAGCCATGGTTAGTGTAAAAAGTAAACTGCTTCACTGCTGATTCCCAGCGCTAATAAAGAAAAAGAAAAACTGCGGAGGGTTTAACCAAATTCATCTGAAACCATTTAAAAGTAAAGACTATTTCAACATTTTATTAAATCTTTACTATGAGGATCCTTAAAATAGCAGCCCTGTGATAAGATTGTGGAAAACTGCTCATTGGTTTTGTGCAAAGATTTTCACTAATTCTCCCTTTTTTGAGCTACATCAGTTGGGAAGATGATCCATTTCTGTCGAAAAACAGGCAGAATAATTTTTGCTGTGACATACTTGAAAAGATAAATTGAATTTTTGACGATAACTGCCACAAAAATGAATATTTGTGTCCAAAAACTAATGAGAGTTCTCCACACTTTCATCACAAAAAGAGGCTGAGTTTCCAATTTTACGAATATCCCAAAATAAGAATTGAATGACATGCTGAAAATGTGAGATAGTTTAGCTAAATTAGTTTTAACTTTCACTGTTTCTTCGCTATACTTTTCTACATGGATGTTAGATTTTTATTTTTCAATACAAATAACAGTCCCAAGCGAGAAAGGGAATGAAGAGGGGGAGGGGTGGGGAGGGGGAAAGGGGTGGGGAGGGGGAAGGGGCAAGGTTTGAGGGTAAGGAGAGGAGGGGAAGGTTATGGGGAGGGGGAGCAGAAACTATCTTTCATATTCTGTTTATGAATGTAGGTAGGTGGTAGGGATGAGGTTGTGGCATAGGGAGAACTTGACTAATTGTATACGGCACCCCATTTACATGTGACTTTAAATGGTCCCACCCCCCCCATGACTTTTTGTGTATCACAATTTGAAAGCAAGTACAGAAATTTGGAACTTGTCCTATTTTCCAAGAAATTGAATGCCACTGAGATACTTATTAGACCTGAAACAAGGCTATACCAAACTTTCTGCTCTCTAAAACTTTAACTGGACTCAATTCAATTCCCAGGAGAGAAGCCCTGTCACCAGTCAAATAATTAATAGCGGTAATTACTAATTATGGATGAATAGTATTTGTAAGTTAGCAAAATGTTATCGCAATAGACTTTTTATTCACATATCCAAAGTAAAATTCTTAGGCATTGGTAGCCTGCCATGTTCAATAACAAGAAGAAGAAGAATGCACAATTCTTATACATGTGTATGCATATCATTAATTAACTAGAGCAGTTCGACTGCGCGCAGTCGATGGGTATGCCTCCGCAGTCCGCATACCCATCCAAATTGATGTAATTTGAAAGCTTTAAGTACCATGGTAGCAAGACCAATTAGATGAATAAGCATAAGCCATGTGACCCTTGACCAAAGTTATAGTAAACTCCAATTCAGAGTTTTAAATAATCGGGCGACAAATGACCTCAAATCAGACATATTTTAGGCCCGGTGACCTTTGACCTTTGACCTTTCAGCTCCAAATCTACTCAGTTCATTGATACCATAATACAATACTTCACCCAAGTTACAGACAATCCGAACAGCCCTCTCAAGTAATCGCGGTAACGATGCCCAAATCCGACATATTTAAGGCCTGGTACCTTTAACCTTTGACCTTTCAGCTCCAAAATCTAATCAGTTCATTGGTGCTCATAATACATACTTCACCTAAGTAACATAAAAATTTGACTGGCCGTTCTCAAGTTATTGCGGTAACGAGCCCAAATCAGACATATTTAAGGTCCGGTGACCTTTGACCTTTGACCTTTGAACTCCAAATCTATAATCAGTTCATTGGTCCTCATAAATACATACTTCACCCATGTTACATGAAAATTCAACCAGCCGTTCTCAAGTTATCGCGGTAACGAGCCAAATCAGACATATTTAGGCCTGGTGACCTTTGACCTTTTGACCTTTGAACTCCAAATCTAATCAGTTCATTGGTGCCTCATAATACATACTCCATCCACGTTCCATAAAAATTCAAGGCGGCTGTTCTCAAGTTATCGCGGTAAGAGCCAAATAAGACATATTTAGGCCGGTGACCTTTGACCTTTTGACCTTTGAACTCCAAAATCTAATCAGTTCATTGGTGCCTCATAATACATACATCACCCAGGTTACATAAAAATTCAACCGGCCGTTCTCAAGTTATCTTGGTAAGAGCCCAAATCAGACATATTTTAGGCCCAGTGACCTTTGACCTTTGACCTTTCAGCTCAAAATCTAATCAGTTCATTGTGCGCCTCTTAATACATACTTCACCAAGTTAAATGACAATCCGACAGCCCTCTCAAGTTATTGCGGTAACGAGGCCAAATCAGACATATTTAAGGCGCGGTGACCTTTGACCTTTGAGCTCCAAAATCTAATCAGTTCATTGGTGGCTCATAGTACATACTTGGTCCTAGTTAATGTACATCAAAATCCGATTGGGGGTTCCAAGTTATCGCGGTAACGAGATCCGGTAACGGATGGACGGAGCGGACGCCCCGAAAACATGATGCCTTGGCAACTTCGTTGCGGAGGCATAAAAATAAGTCTGTGTGCACTTAAACATGTGTACGCATCAATGCAATAATGTCTGGACACAAATAAGAGGCCACACCAATATCATCGCTGAGATAACACACACAAATTTGGGGGTAAAATTATTGTGAGGTCTGTGTTTGAAAATAATCTCCTGAAAAAAATTGAAATCCCATGCGCCTGGATACAACTCATCAAGAAAGCAATAAATAATCAAACAACGCAAAATGGATTTCTAGAATGACATTTAGCTACTCGTATCGACAAAACAGATTTCTAATGTGGATGCAAACACCGTTAAAAGAATGTCTATACCTATTCTGTAGATCATCTTGTTCAGTGTTCTCTGAGTTTGAGTAAACATTATAAGTACATACTTGTTTAGTATAAGAAGATTATTTAAACAATTGAACATTTTATAGGATAGCTTTTTATCTTTCTTGCATCTTTAAATGTGGCATTTAAAATTATGGCAATAAATTAATCCAATGAGATGTTCAAATGTCATTTTTCATAATCATCAATATGCAAATGTTTAACTCCATTCCTTGTTTGGTTCTACACTGTTTAGATAATCTGGCTCAGATAACAGATGCAAGAAAGAAATTGCCGGAGAGCTTTTTCTTTCTGTTTTTTTGACTGGAAATTCTTTCTTAAAACCAACAGGATGTATACTCCCACCTGTGTAAAACAAAATGGGAAAGAACAGATCTGATAGTTAGTTACAATATTAGTTGAAATATTTCAAGTGTCTGTACCTTCTTGGTGAAACTGACAATGGCATGGTCTGTGAAATGAAGATAGAACATGAACGTTAATCACTTCATCGTATCAAATTATTCATTCAATATGATATGCAACAATTTTTGGATCACGTATTCCTTCAGCAAGGAGCAAACTACACACAGCCTAAGAACGCATTTGTAGCTAGAAGTGTTTAAAAAGGCCATCACATCGGCTTTCACCTTATATTATCAATGAGTATTAGGTTCTTTAAGCTGCTGAGGTTTTCGTCTGACATGGGACCTACCGTTTTTATTTTTATCTGAGGATGAGGTAATGAGGATATAGTGCTTTATCCAGGCCACAACTTTTATGATGTGGACTCAAACCAGGACATCTCAAATTAAAAGCCAAGGTCTATCGATAAGCCACAAGCATTATGCTTCATATTGATCTCTGCATTCTGACTGAATGTCCGATTGGAAAGAAATATGAGGCAAATGAGAATCAAACAATATATGTTATAGAAGTTATGGCTTTATTGGAGAGAATGTTTGTGCAATGAGGGTTAATTGCTTAAACACGTTGTAATCCGTCCATCGTGATGTACAAAATATTCTCAGCAATATTTATACCAAACGATGAGGTTTATCCAGCGGTGGCACATTAGGGTAAAATCTTGTGGGGGGGGGGTGTGGAGCCGCCCCCCGCCCGCAGTGGGCACACCCTGTTTCATCTATGGCAATTGTTTAGCTCAAGGAGAAACAGCTTAAACTACTACATCCTCTTTTGTTGAGCACTAGAAGCTATAAGCTATGCACATTGACATACTGCAAACATGAAAGCAGTTCATATACTTAAATATATAATAAATACAGGCAACAGACAACAGACAGACACAGTCAAAACTAACCAAAATATGGCAATGCCTTTGAAAATGAATTCTAACATAATAAACCTGAACACATTGTTGAACCATTATCAGAAGAGTGATTCATAAGTCTTTATATTACGCTTAAATTTTAATGTGTTAGCTGGCAGCATAAAGGAGATTTGCACATTCCAGGTTTGTGGGTTTCAAGGTTTCATACTGTCTAGGGGCGAGCAGTTTCATTTCCATGCGCGTATGTGAAACAAATGGATTGCACAAGAGAAAGGTAAGACATCATACCTCAGTCCTTACACAAGCAATGGAATGACTGGCAGAAAGTCGCAAAGACTCCTTTAAAAAATGTATATGTTGATTTTGCTGCCTATTCATTAACCCGTTGGAGACTAAGTACAGAGCTTAATTCTTGTTGGTCTATGGAAAATGTATGAGATATAGTGAAATCAAATTGGTCTCTCCAATGGTTTAGAGCACATTGATTCTGATGATGAAGCACCTAAGAAAAACTTCACACAGCTCAAAAATTTGCTATCATTTGAATTAGCAATTCAGGGGATAATTCTTATTAATTGTAATTATTTTTTGAAGAAGTCAAGAATGTCTATTAACATTTTGTAATCAAGTGATCAAAGAGCAGATCTAATTGAGAATTATTTTGATGTGAAAATGTTTACATGGACATCACATTTCAATCAGCTAAGTTAAACCTTCATTGGTGAGTGGATAACTTAACACAATACAATCATGGAACCACTTTTCAGAAAGCATGGTTTTCTCCAACATGATTAATTTTGCATTATTAAATGAAAGGGATTATTTATAAGATGATAATTTTATCTCTGACGGGAGTCTTGAAAAAGCATTGATTAATTACAGATATTTTATAATTCTGCTTTCTGTGATATTATTCGCGAAACAGTGTATATTTGAGTAAATTATTTAGCCAGATAAGCTGTATTCAAAGCATCATGCATATGAAACTCCTTTTTTTAAATCCTTTTTCATCAAATGAATGTGTAATACAGTAGAATTGTTCAAGCGTACTTCAAGATCTGGAGACTTGTACCCGTCTCTATAATCACGTGTAGTCCTTTTTCAGCTGTAGTCCAATCATGAGAAATGAGAAAGGAAAGGAAATGACAATAAGTATTCATCAAATTTGATGCAATCCTTC
>JZLH01S0621526.1:12275-25368 GCA_001188425.1 Eucidaris tribuloides | reverse complement strand
TTTCAAATCTTATGTAAGAAATGTTTATTTCAATCTGATACAAGGATGAGTTGTTTTAATGTTCAAAATTTGTTTTATTAACCCATTACTTACAGGAACCATGTGGGACCTATGGAGAATAACAGAATTTCGTATTGAACAGGTTAAAGGCACAGCCCTTGTTCATCATTTTGCATAGAAATAAGAAGGGTTTGCAAGTTTGGGGTTTTTTTTACCAGATATCTACTGATTTGGGTCTTTTTACACCAAGGTCTGTTGAGATGCATACAGAGCATCAATAATAATCATGCAAAATAAAATAACAAACTTTAACACATAATATACTGTCCTGTTCCCAACACAAGGACGTAAATGCTGTGTAAAGTCCATGTCCTTTTGCCAGGCAGATGATGATAAGGTCTGAATCACAACTGATCAAGCGATTACACCAATGATGGAATAGATGCAATATATATGGAATGAACTAAAACCAAAATGGACTACAGACATGGCGTAAATGATTTGCTTCCATACTTGTATTTTCACATTTAGGGAATGACAGGTTGTTTATGAGGAACAACAAATGGTATAACTTACGTAGGGCATGGGGTGACAGTTAGAATAGGGTGGACAGGAAATATTAAGCCAGGACAAATTAGGATGGATGGAGTACATCAGGTAGTCAGGGTGTCGGGGGGGGGGGACGGGGAATCCACTGGGGATGTGCCATTCATGATAGGTTAGTGTGGGAGAGCCATGGTTAGTGTAAAAAGTAAACTGCTTCACTCCTGATTTCCAGTGCTTAAAGAAAAAGAAAAACTGTGGAGGGTTTGAGCCAAATTCATCTGAAACCATTTAAAAGTAAAAATTATTTCAAAATTTCCTTAAGTTTGTTTTTATTAACCCAATACTTACAGGAACCATGTGGGACCTATGGAGAATAACAGAATTTCGTATTGAACAGGTTAAAGGCAGAGCCCTTGTTCATCATTTTGCATAGAAATAAGAAGGGTTTGCAAATTTTGGTTTTTTTTACCAGATATCTACTGATTTGGGTCTTTTTTACACCAAGGTCTGTTGAGATGCATACAGAGCATCAATAATAATCATGCAAAATAAAATAACAAAACTTTAACACATATACTGTCATGTTCCCAACACAAGGACGTAAATGCTGTGTAAAGTCCATGTCCTTTTGCCAGGCAGATGATGATAAGGTTTGAATCACAACTGATCAAGCGATTACACCAATGATGGAATAGATGCAATATATATGGAATGAACTAAAACCAAAATGGACTACAGACATGGCCTAAATGATTTGCTTCCACATTCACTTGTATTCTCACATTTAGGGAGAGGCGGGTTGTTTATGAGTAACAACAAATGGTAACTTATGTAGCGCATGGGGTGACATTAGAACAGGGTGGACAGGAAATATTAAGCCAGGACAAATTAGGATGGATGGGGTACATCAGTGTCAGGTGTTGGGGGGGGGGGGAGGGGGGGTAGGGGAATCAAATCAACTGGGGATGGGCCATTCATGATAGGTTAGTGTGGGAGAACCATGGTTAGTGTAAGAAGTAAACTGCTTCACTTCTGATTTCCAGTGCTTAAACAAAAGAAAAACTGTGGAGGGTTTGAACCAAATTCATCTGAAACCATTTAAAAGTAAAAATTATTTCAAAATTTCATTAAATCTTTACTACGGGGATTCTTAAAATAGCAACTCTTTTTGTGATGAGAGTATGAAGAACTGCCCACTGGTTTTATGCAAAGATTTTCACTAATTTTCCCTTTTCTGAGCTATATCAGTTGAGAAGACGATCCATTTCTGTCAGAAAAACAGGCAGAATTATTTTTGCTGTGACGTACTTGATACACAAGCAAGAAAAATTGTATTTTTGGAGACAACTGCAACAAAAATTAATATTTGTGTACAAAAACTAATGAGAGTTCTCTAAACTCTCTTCAAAAAAACAGGCTGAGTTGTCAATTTTATGAATCTCCTAAAATAAGAATTGAATAGAATGCTGAAAATGTGAAATAGTTTCGCTGAATTAGTTTAAACTTTCACTATTTCTTCGCTATACTGTTCTGCATGGATGTTAGAGTTTTATTTTTCTATACAAATAACAGTCCCAAGCGAGGAAGGGAATGAAGAGGGGGGGGGTGGGGGGGGTGGGCGAAGAGGCAAGGTTCGAGTGTAAGGAGAGGAGGGGAAGGTTATGGGGAGGAGGAGCAGAAACTATCTTTCATATTCTGTTTATGACGGTAGGTAAGTGGCACGAACGAGGTTGTGGCATGGGGAGAACTTGACTTATTGTATACGGCACCCGTTTATATGCCACTTTAAATGGTCCCACCACCCCCCCCATGAATTTTCATGTATCACAATTTTGAAGGATTTTTGCTCATTTATCGGTTCCACCAACAAGTACAGAAACTTGGAATTTGTCATATTTTCTGAAAAATTGAATGCCACTGAGATACTTACATGTATGAGACCTAAAACAAGGCTGTACCAAAACTTTTGTTCTGTAAAACGTAAAATGGCCCCAGGAGAGAAGCCTTGACCCCAGTCACATAATAAATAGCAGTAATTTGGGGATTAATAGTACTTAGAAGTTGGCAAAATGTTACTGCAATAGACTCTTCATTCACATATCCAAATAAACATTTTGAGGCATTGGTATCCTGTCATGTTCAATAACAAGAAGAATACACAATTCTTATATGCATATCATTAATTAAAAATAAGTCCCTGTGCACTTAAGCATGTGTAGGCATCAATTGAACAATGTATGGACACAAAAATGAGGCCACACCAATATCATTGCTGAGATAATACTCAAATTTGGGGTTACAATTATTGTGATGTCTGCGTTTGAAAATAATCTCCTGAAAAAAATTGAATCCCCATGCCGTATACAACTCGTCAAGAAAGCAATAAATAATCAAAATGGATTTCTAGAATGACATTTACGCTACTCATATTGACAAAAAAGATTTCTAATGCGGATGCAAACACCGTTAAAAGATTGTCTATACCTATGCTGTAGATCATCTGGTTCAGTGTTCCCTGAGTATGGGTAAACATTATAAGTACATACTTGTTAGTATATAAAGAAGAATTATTTAAAGCAACTTGACATTTTATAGGATGGGTTTTTATCTTTCTTGCATCTGTAAATGTGGCATTTAATAATTTATAGAAATAAAATTAATCCATTAAGGAGATGCTCAGAAACTTTATTGCATAATCATGAAATATGCAAACGGGTCCATTCGTTGTTTGGTTCCATACTGATCCAGACTATTTGGCTCAAATAACAGATGCAAGAAAGAAATTCCCAGAGAGCTGGTTTTTAATTTTTTTTTCTGTTTTTTTTGACTGGAAATTCTTTCTTAAAAACCAGCAGGATGTATACTCCCCACCTGTGTAAAACAAAATGGGAAAGGAAACAGAACTGAGATAGTTCGTTACAATATTAGTTGAAAATATTTTAAGCATCTGTACCTTCTTGGTGAAACTGACATGGCATGGTCTGTAAAATGAAGATAAACATGAAAGTTAATGACTTCATCACATCAAATTATTTATTCATTAATGATAAAATTCAATGGTTTTCACCCTTATCTTATCAATGAAGTTCACTCAAACTTGTCCTAGCCGCCACCTGTCTATAGCAGCCAACTTGTCTATAGTGGCCACTAAAATCATTCCCCTGGAGACAAATCATGTGTTAAAGAACATGTCTATAGCAGCCACCTGTCTACATAATGGCCACAATTGTTGTTTCCCTTGGGTGGCCACTATAGACAGGTTTCACTGTATATGGGTTCTTTAACATGATGAGGTGTTTCCGTCTTGACATGGGACCTCTGGCTTTAACTCTAATCTGAGGGATGAGGTAATGAGGATATAGAGCCTTACCAAAGCGACAATTTTTTTGACGTGGACTCAAACCAGAAATCTCAAAACTGAGAAGCCAAGGTCTTATCCGATAAACTACCAGCATTATGCTTGAGATCAATTCTGCATTCTGACTGATGTACATTTAAAAGAATATGAGGCAAATGAGAAATCAAACAAAAAATATTAGAGAAATAACTTGCTGCGATTGGAAGAGAATGTTTGTGTCATGAGGTTATCTCTAACACTGTAACCTGATTGGTAATGTATCAAAATATTCTGCAGAAATATTTAATAACAAACGAGGAGTATATATCTTATCCAGGGGTGCGCTAGGGTAAAATGCTTAGGGGGGGGGGGGGGGGGGGGGGGGTGAGGGGAGGGGGGGGGGGGGGGGGGGGCGGCAAGATCCATCGGTGAAAAATATTCGAACCAAAAAAAAATTTCATGTCCTGAACAGCAGATCGGGAAAAGGTCACAGCTAGTGTCAATTAATTTGGGGGGGGGGGGATTTTCAAAAAACAATAAAATCATTGTATTTTTCATTACTTTGAAAAAAATAGGGAGGGGGACTGCCACCCCTGTTTTTATCAATGCATTTGTTTAGCTCAGGAACAGCTATAAACCAGTGCATCCTCTTTTGTTGAGCACTAGAAACCTCCAAGGTATGGTGCATGTCACATTCCAGAAACCGAACATGATTGGGAATACTCAAAAATGCCTCAAGAACCAAATGAGTTGAAATATATACCAACTATACACCAGCTGCAGTGGATCTCCCAGCTGGAAGGATTTGTCTCTAATTTGTTTACTTAAAAAGAATCAAGCATGAACATTAAATCTATAGAGAGCCACACAGCAGGTTTGCCTGCCATGAGGGATATTAACATTATCTATTTTAGAATGAGTCAACCTTTGACTACAAAATTTTCACAGGAGAATCCTTGCATAGTTTACTTGATTCTAGAGTAGTTTCAACCCAAGCTGAGGACTACCCCCAATCATGTCATTTACCTTTAAATATATAGCATATATATACATTATACACATACAGGCAGACAGATAGACACACAAACATAACCAAAATATGGCAATGCCGTTTGAAAATGAATTTTACATAATACACCTAAACACATTGTATCTATTACTAGAAGAGTGATTCAATAGTCTTTATATTAGGTTAAATTTCAACATGTTACCGGCACACTAGAGGAGATTTGTTCAATCAAGTTAGAGTTTTCATACTGTCTACAGCAGTTTCATTTCCATACCATATTTGAAAAAAAAATGGGATTCACAAAAGAAAGTTATCATATTCCAGTCCTCACACAAGCAGATAGCATGACTGCAGAAGTCTAAAGACCCCTTAGAAAAGATTTATACGTTGATTTTGTTCTATTCATTAAGACGCATTGATCTGATAAAACTTCACACAAAATATTTGCTATCATCTGAATTACAATTCAGGATAATTGTTACTTATTTGTAACTATTTTTGAATAAAGTCAGAATGTCTATTAAACATTTTGTAATCACAGGATGAAGGACAGTCTGATGAGAATTAATGTTGATGTGAAAATATTGACATGGACGACATTTTCAATTAGCCAAGTTCAACTTCATTGGTGAGTGGATACACTTTAACACAATACATCATGGAACCACTTTTCAGCAAGCATGTTTTTTTTTCCAACATGATAATTTTTACCTCTGACCCAGTCCTTGAAAAAGCCATTGATGAATTATAATATTTTATAATTCTGTTTCTGTGATATTGATTCACAAAAGTACATATATTTATGTAAATCATTTAGCCAAATAAGCTGTAATCAAAGCACCTACATATGACATTCCTTTTTAAAATCATTCTTCTCAAATGAATGTTGTAATACGGTGGAATGTTTTCACGTACCTTCAAGATCTGGGGATTGTACATCTCTAAAATCACTGTAGTCCTTTTTCAGCTGTAGTCAATCATGAAAAAGGAGAAAGGAAAGGAATGACAATTAGTTTTCATAAAAAAAATTGAGCAATTCTCCCTTGAAGATAAATACAGAAAGTTGGTATCTTGATAAACAATGTAGAAAAAGCATGATACCAAAAATCGTTTCCCTAATTACTAAACTCAAAGGTGATCATATTTATTTTATTGACTATTTATTTACAGATCTATTTATTTCTATTTACATATTTATTTATCTATCTGTTAATTTTTTTTATTTACACACACATATCAAATTTGCATACTGGTAATACCAATATTATTCCCATTTCTGAAAAAGTTAATACTTTACTCATACAATTTCTAATGATAGTGGCATGCAAATCGCTACTGTATTGAAAAATGCTACAATATAACATTAAATTCTACAACCTATGAATGTCGGGTCATTTGTAAAAGCCATAGCCATTAAAGAGCAATTCTAGGCTGATGGTGAATCATTTGAACAAGAAGCAGAGAAAAAAATATAGAAACACACCAGTGAAAGTTTGAGATACATCAGGCAATTACGTGTGATTTTGTTGGTCATTGTTGATTGCTACAATTATCAGAAATTGGCATTTCTATATTGTTATACACAAGATTCTTCAATTTGTCAACAAATTTGTAACATATCTTAGTGAATTTTCATTTTCACTAAGTGAACATTTTCATCATCTCTGTACTTCATGTACATGTATGTTCAGACTAGAGCTGGCAATATTTGATCTGAACCTCATTCGATCATTGTGGCTAAAACATCGTCGATAACACTGTATATCGCCTAAGTTGAAAAACAGATTTGTGATGAATAAGATAAATCTATTTTAGGCTAAAATTGACAGTTCGCCCTGAAGGGCTGTTATCAAAATGTGGTCAAAACAATGTTGCTTTCCGTAGAGCCTCTTGTAACTAGATCGGGAGATTCAAGGTGCCAATTGTTTATAATTTTTGGTGGTTATGTGTTGACAGAGTTCTATTTGTTGATATTGACACTTTATGCACCACTGCACTTGATACCACATTTGATAGAGCTCTAATACAGCGTGGAGGTCTCTTTTCTACTCCCACCTCCCTGCTACAACGCACATTTTTTACAGGCAGTAACACTCATTTGTAGAGTATTCATAGCTAAGGGGATTTCTTGGTCCCTCCCACTGCAGCGCATGCATTTACTCCATCAGGTTTTGACAATCGATGATATCTTGAGCCATATTGTGCCTCCGAGATATATTGAAATAATCATGAAATCATTATTGAGTATTTAATATTTTTATCGCCTAGCACTAGTTCAGACTAACACCTTGTTCAAGCATAAACATGCAAGAAAGTTAAAATTCACTTATATTTGCCTAGAAAATAAATACGGGGGGGGGGTGCTCACAGGGAATGTCACAATGTTGCCTTTTTTTGTTGTGATCTCTGAAACTTTCAGAAATTTCTACTTTTACTCTCAGATGTTCAATTTTTCTCAAACTCCCACTGATTTATATTTCTTTGGTTTTATATTTTTAGTAAAAATATTTGGTTACCAGTATCTGAATATTCTGAAATTATTATTTTTAAATGAAAGGGATTATTCAAAGAGGTGAAATGCGATGTAATAGATGATTCATTTGTCTCTCTCTGTGTTTTAACATAAAATGTCAGAATTGTGAGCCTTGGTATTTGTTACTTGTTCAACGTGCAAATGCCGGTAACCAGTTATAGCCTGGTATAATTGTCGCAGCCCGGGTAGCTGTAGATGGCGGATTCGAAACTTGGTTCATTTTTTCTGACATGTTTGTTAAAATTATAGATCTGCACTTGCGATCTACAACACAGAGAGAGACAAATATTAATCTATTACATTGTATTCTGAAATTATCTGAAAACACCATTTAAGTTGACAAATGTCGGTTAACTCCCAACATGCCAAATGCCAAATATGCACCACTCAATACACACAATGTCCATAGAGCTGCAATTTCTCTGGCACGGTAAGAGTTAACCCGTTGTGTATGGGAACCGGATGAGTCCTGTGTTAACTCTATGGGGTTTTCAGAAATTCAGAGGCAGTGGGTTAAATGACCAATTAGATCATGGTGGAGGGCATTACCTTCAGATATGTGCTGGGGACGAGGCCCTTGTTACCTTCTTCATCCTCTGCCATCCACCAACCATCTTCCCTGCGGGCAAAAACAAACATACAAACAGAAATTAATGATAAAGCAGGCCTCGACAAAAACATTTGTTTTTTGCCTGCCCAGTCGAGCAATTGAATTGTAGATTCAAGTGCCTCACAGTAAAATCTAAATGCCCAAATTCTTGGAGAAAAGAAATCTCCAATTGTTGGTTGTCTCCTTGGTACTTAGGTCAAATTTAGCAGAAAAAAAGGCACTGCCCGAGTGAGCAGTTTCCTTTTTTTTCTGAGTGCCTGACTGGGATTTACAGGTGCCCCAGGCACTCAGGCACCCAGGTTTGTCGAGTCCTGAAAGTAACCCAATTCATCATCTGGTCAAGCGAGTTCGGGCATGAAGCCTAACGGGTCATTCATCACGGTTCCACAAGAGAGTTGGTAGATCTTTAGATTGACTTTCCAGTATCTTTACAAAGTCGGTCAACATAGGACTTAAATGAAGTGAAATGCTCCTGTCAACCTTGGAAAGGAGTCGTGTGACTAGGGCCAGTAATTTTACTCCCAATCACGAATCACAATGTTTCAATTCATGCTGCAAAAACTCATCAGAGAGATAAAAGCTTCATCCACACAGCTTCTACAGTCTGGAACGGTCTCCCACACAATGCTGTTGGAACAATTTCTCATACGGGGCTCAAGTCTTCTAAAAGCCATGTAGAAAAGTTCTTTTGGAAAATGGCAATTGTTACAACTGAATATGGTCTATCAGTCGTATTGCATAATTATCTGTAATATATATCTTAATTGAATATCTTTTCAAACCCATATTGAATACAACTTAATTATGGTATGATAGGCATTCTCTCCCGGTCCCCTGAAATATCTCCAGATAATGCTCGTGTATATAAGAAAATAAAACCAAATCAAACACTTGATTTGACTTGCCTTATGCTGAGTATGGTGAGAACGGCCCCCCTCCTGAAGCTCAGATCATCATCCTCTTCCCCATCAAAGTCGCACACTGCTTCAAAGTGATCCATCTGAAAATCAAAAGAGATTTACTTAACTCATTGACTACGGGAAACGGATGTGCCCTGTGTTAACCCTGTGGGATTTTCAGAATCTTGGAAACAACGGGTTAAAGGTCAAGCATCTCTTTTGCATGGCTAAAATTTAACATTGTGTGAATACATTGGCATTGAGAAGAAAATACCATCAGAACCTTTAGCAAAGTATACGAGATAGGAACTTAGTTTTAGTGGAATTATAGTGACCATTACAACTCTGATTTGAATTTTTGTCTTGCGAGACAAAAACTCCTACCATATAAATCGTACACTAAAGGCCCAATGTTTTTCTTTTGCATTTGTCAAATTCTAGGTAATTACTGACCCCTAGATTTCACAGACATGTCCTTCATCAATAGCCTAAGGGCATGAGTTATTTTGTCCTGCTTTGCGGGGCTGTGTGCAAATGAGATTCCCTGCCTTTAAATCCTTTACTTGAATTTAATCTTACAAAATTCAAAATACCAGTTTTGTAAGTCTTAGTTTCATTACAACTAGTGTTGATGTATCAGGGCCAAGTCATCTACTTTTTCTTTCACTATTTATGAAGTCTTCTTCTTTTTTTGCTACATTTCTTCATTTGTACAGACTAAACATAGAGTATGGGAGCTTTCACATATCAATGGATTGAAACCTCTGTAAAAAATTAATTTGGTAAACTTTGTCTACGTCAAAGTCACACAAATCATAATTTTGCCTATGTCAAAGTCACACAAATCACATTTTGCTAAACTCAAATGTCTATACAACTTACAAGTCCCTTTTTGCGTTTATTGTCCACTGTTTCCCCACTCCCCCATAAATTTAATTAGGTCTCAATGGATTTGACTTATTTAGAGTTGACTCTAAATGAATACAAAAGAGGAAAGAGCATAGAAAGAATTTACAGAGAAGAAATAGATTCATAAGCTGGATGGAAGCTTCAGAAGAGCAGGCCTTACAGGGATAATTTAACAATGAGCACAATTTAAAAAACTAGAGCAATTCGGCTGCGCGCCAGCCGATGGGGTATGCCTCCGCACCCCCATTCCAATTCCAAACTTTGAATGTAACATGGGATCGGTAACCGTTTGACCGTTCAACTCTTTTTATATTCATTTATGCCACCATAATCATACCATTCACGCGCAAATTACATTCAATATCCGATAAGCTGTTCTCAAAGTTATCGCGGATAACCGAGTCCGAATCATGACATATTTTAGGCGCCGGTGACCTTGACTTATTCGGACGCTTGTGAACTTCCAAAATCTAATCAGTATCATTGGTGGCTTCATAATAACATACTTCAACCCAAGTATCATGAAAATTCAACGTGGCCGTCTCAAGTATCGCGTAACGAGCCCAAATCAGACTATGTTTTAAGGCGTGGTGACCTTTCGACCTTTGAGCCTTTCAGCTCCAAAATCTAATGAGTTCATTGGTGCTCATAGTACATACTTGTCCTAGTTACATCAAAATCCGACCAAGCCGCTCTCAAGTTATCTGGGTAATGAGGCCGCGAATCAGACATATTTAGGCCCGGTACCTTTGACCTTTGACCTTTCTGACCTAAAAAATCTAATAGAGTTCATTGTGGCTCATAATACATTACCTTCAACCCACGTTACATAAAAATTCAACCGACCGATTCTCAGTTATCGCGGTTAACGAGCCCAAATCAGACTATTTTAGGCCCGGTGATCATTTTGACCTTTGACCTTCAGCTCCAAAGACTAGATCAGTTCAATTGTGCTCTCATAATACATATCTTCACCCAAGTTACATGACAACCGACAACGCTCATCAAGTTAATCATGGTAAGAGCCCGGAATCAGACATATTTAAGGGCCGGCGGTGACCTTTGACCTTTCAGCTCCATAAATCTAATGAGTTAATTGGTGGCTCATAGTAACATACTTGTCCTAATTACATCAAAAATCCGACGCAGCCGCTCATCAAGTTATCGCAGTAATCAGGACGAATCATGACATATTTTAGCCCGGTGACCTTTGGATTGACCTTTGACCTTTCAGCTCGCAAAATCTAATCAGTCATTGGTGGCTCATACATAATACTTCCACCCCAAGTTACAAAATGACAATTCCGCTAGGCCACTCTCAAGTTATCCGCGTAAGAGCACCAGGAACAGACATATTTAAGCACCGGTTGACCTTTGACGGCTTTGACCTTTCAGCTCCCCAATCATAATTCAGGTTTCATTGTGGTCTCATAATACATACTTTCACACCAAGTACATGACAATCCGACCAGCCGCTCTCAGTATCGCGGTAAGAGCCCAAATCAGACATATTTTAAGGCCCGGTGACCTTGACCTTGTGACCTTTCAGCTCCAATAATTAATCAGTTCAATTGGTGGCAATAGTAATACTTGGTCCTAGTACAAAATCAAAATCCGATTGGGGGTTCTCATTATCGCGGTAAGAGATCCGGTAACGGACGGACCGGAACGTCACTGGACGGACAACCGAAAACATAATGGCCGTCCGGCACTTCAGTTGGCGAGGGCTAAAATATGAGCTACATAATCCTCCACATTATAAGTGTCTCTGATAAGGTCTAAAAATAAAGCCCTGAAAAAAATTGTACTTCAAAATAATCATTAGTGCTTTAAAAGAGTGAAAATCTGTGAGTACCCAGTTTTGCAATGTCCCATTTTTTCCAATGCACGGCTGTGTTAGACTTTGCCATGCACCTGATGCATATGTCCTGTGTGATGTCCATCCATGCATATCTTGACAGTGGCTGCATAACTTTCCAAAGTTTGGTATTCTAGGATGTTTATTTGTCCATTAAATTTCTTCTATGTAGGTCAGATATCAGAGTTTGACAATTTTTCCAATTGACACTCTGCCATGTTAAAGTAAGAGGCTAACATTGTGGAGCTTCAATTAAAAAAATGGTCAAACTTTGATATCTAAGCTACATAGTAGTGTTTAAATGGACAAATGCAAACCTTTGAATACAAAAGTTTAGAAAGTTATGCTGCCACTGGCAAGATATGCAAGAATAAACAATTTCCACTCTGGTGGAGGATAAAATAGCCTAGATCTACACATAGTAAGTCTATGGGAGGAAATGGGTAGGTGAATCCGGTTGAGTGCTTGTAGATTCTCACTTTTTTTAAAGCACTAAATAACCATGTCTTGGGTTTTTTTCAACTCGAATAGAAAGACTGACTTACTCCTTCATCTGGGGGATTCAATTCTTCCGATTCTTCTGACCCCTCCTCGAACACCTCATCTTCTTCATCTTCCTCCTCCTCCTCCTCCTCTTCATCATCATCATCCTCTTCATCTTCTTCATCATCTTCTTCTTCTTCACTCTCTACTCCTACTTTCCTGGCCGTCCTTGTTTCTTCTTCCGATTCTTCTTCCCTGAAAGATAAAAAGCGCATTCGCACACCACAAATTATATCACACATATCAACAAGAGACAGGTTTGACATTTCTTGCATATAACATACATGTACATTCAGCGAGTATATTATCTAACCTTACAGATACTAATATTTAACATTGTGGAACTTCAATTTGGTAAAATGTCAAATTGTGACAACTGAGTGATGTAGTGCTTGAATGGACAAATAAACATCCTAGCATACAAACATAGGGAAGGTTTTGCTGCCACTGGCAAAATATTTGAACATCACACGTGACTTATTCATTTGGGTGCATGGTATAGTCTAACACAGCTGTCTATGGGTGAAAATGGACAGGATAAAAGTGGGTACTCAGAGATTTTCACTCTTTCAAAACACTTAATGGTCAGTTTGAACTAGAAAACGTCAATGACGTAGCACTCATCCGGCATCTCGCAACATCATATATCCGAAATTTCATGTGGTACAATTTTATACTGGTCAAAAAATTAATACTTGATGTCCCGGAAAGGAAACATGAATATAAAAAAAATAGAGTGAGAAAAATAATTAGTTTCATGCCCCGAAGGCGACATGAAAAAAAATAACTACATGAATTATATATGATTGCACTCGGACATCCGCTTCCGGGATCCGCATACTGATTTTG
>JZLH01S0621526.1:0-11373 GCA_001188425.1 Eucidaris tribuloides | reverse complement strand
CAGAAGGACGGAAGGACGGAAGGACGGACGACGGACGCCACGCCATGGCATAAGCTCATCAGGCCCTTCGGGCCGGATGAGCTAAAAACAATATTTTCAGGGCTTCATTTTTAGACATTAACAAAGATACCACATGTATATAGCATGGAGGTTTATGGAGTTTAGGTTTTTTTAAACTGTGATCATTGTTAAATTGTGCCTTTAAGACAGACTTTGCAGTTATAAGCTTGAAATAAACAGAGAAGAAATGTTTCCTACAAAAAAATTTGCCGATTCAGAATTAATTTCTTATGTATTTTATTGTTTTGTGAATTTCTTATGTATTTCTCTGTTTTTTTGACCTTTTGTTTTCTATTGATTTTTCAATGAACTTTGTCGGGGACACTTTTGCGATCATAAACAGCATAAAATTAATCCATTTCAATCAGTGAAAGTAAAAATAATCATACATTTATGATTTCTGGCTGAAAACACAATTTGCATTGATTTTGTACACGAAATCATGTTTTTGAGCAATTTTTGGGCTGACATGCATGTATAAAAAGTCGCGTAGCGTCATAACGGTATGTCCGATTTTCACAAAAATGGTCTCAAAAGATGCGCAAGACTTGAAAGTAAAAAGTCACCAAGCGACGCGGTCAAAAAAATTTGAGCGGCGGAGTAGTCGCGAAATTCGTCGAGGAGGGGGTCAAATTTTTCAGCTAAAAAAGTACACTTGAATACTCACTCTTCTTCCTCCTCATCTAATTCATCATCATCATCTTCATCTTCTTCCTCCTCCTCCTCATCTTCATACTCATCATCATCATCTTCTTCTTCCTCCTCCTGAACTTTTACTTGCTTTTTTTCTTCTAACAATGAAAAATTGAGAAATAAACAATAATAAAAAAATTAATGTTCATAGCTGTTGATAAGATGCTGATCATTACACTGAAAAACTGGCTACTTCAGATATGTTCTCAAGATTTGTACTGTATTATGTATCAATGTGCAACTGGAAAATTGTCCCACAATTGTTCACATTCACGCAAGATGAATCCCACGTTTGTAATTTGTGGACAATCACAACAATTGATCAAGCAATTAATAAAATCAAGAATATACATTAGTTATATATCCCACATATACCCTGATATCAAAGATACAATTAATTTTGAAATTAGTATGGTAAACATCAATTTCATTGAGCCTAGCTTACCCAAATTGGTGGCATATCAACATTTTCTTTACTCAATCCATAAGTTACACTACACATGAATTTATACTGTTCAATTCAAAATTCAAAATCCCCCTTCAAGGTTCTTCTAACGTATTTGTACCACGTTTGAGTAAAATCTTTTCAGATTTGCGCAGTATCAAACAATTTAGTGTAATAGCTGTTGGCATATAAATATCAATAAAAAAGACTACATAATCAGAGCTGCCAACCTCTGCTGACCAGAAAACATGTTGATCCACAGTAAAAATCATATTTTGAAGGCAGAAAACATATTTTAGTATAAAAATGACTAAATTACACTTATTAAGCATGCCAATCATATTTTAAGAAAAAAACATATTTGCATTAAAAAATCATATTTTGTTAATTTTGATGATGAAAAAACATACTAAATGTTGTTAAAGCATATTAGTTGGCAGCTCTGCATAATGCAGCATATATATCCTGTATAAAGTGAAATCTTTTAAGAGTTACGATCACCCCAAATCAAGTTTGAATGCATAGCTGCCGTTTCTATAATCATCAGCATATTTTAAATATTGAAAAAAATGACATTTTCACATTGACATACCTTTCTTCTTCTTGGAATCCTTTTCATTTTCTTTCTTGACTTGCCTGTACAAAGAATCAGAATGATAAGTGTCACAACTAGTGAAATAAATGTGATAGAAACTATCTTACAATACAGTGTACATAAAATGCTTAGAAAATTTCTTTATTTACCAACACAGAATTTTGTAATTACCCTAAATGAGATATACAGTAACTTATCAAATGGGAAAAGAACAGAAATACTACATATTTTTTAAGATAGTAAATATAATCCAAAAGACCAGTGGTATGAAAACTGGGAGTCTCTTCTCAAGTAAAAGTGTTCTGAATGTTTTTATTAATCAAATTATTTATTTATTTATTTATTTATTTATTTATTTATTTATTTATTTATTTATTCATCTATTCATTTATTCATTTATTTATTTACATAATAATTCATTTTTATATTTATTCAAAAATATGCATTTGTTTATTTTCTTATTTATTCATTCTATTCATTTATTTATTTTTATTTAAGTGCGTAACATATACCCCTTAATAAGCTATTGTTTAAGAGTTACGATCACCCCAAATCAAGTTTGAATGCATAGCTACAGTTTTTATAATCATCAGCATATTTACAATGACCTGTCTATCATTTTAAAAATAACTTGGAACATTTGTCATGAAGTGTAATTCAAATCTATACAGTATTAGCTAAAATTGAGCAAAATGCATGATATAACATAGATGTAGTAACAATGCACAAAATTCATGTACTACAAGTTTTAAAATAACACACAAAAGAATGAGAAAAGCAAGATGTTACAGAAACTGTTCAGAGTTTAGTCTACAAAAGGACTTTTGCAATAAATGAAAGAGCAGCTGAGCAGAAGTATAGGACAGAAAACACGATCAGATATAAATAAAGAAAAACAAGAGAGAAAATATTAGTTAGTATTCCAAGACCGACCAAATTCACTCAAAATTGTTGCTACAAAAAAAGAGACGTATAAGTCACTAGAAGTGTGAAAATAAATGCAAAGATGACTTGTACAAGTTATTTAACAGATTGTGGCAATAAAGAGGTTAAGATATTAATACCGACATCACACAATTACACCAATATAATCTAGTACATTAGATTTTGAACTAAATCTGAAACACACGCATCTGTAAAGTTTAGTACACCAAGAAAAATAGATGAAAAACGTATAACAGGTGTATATGTGGTTAAAATGGCAGGATTACTCAGTGCAAGCATTGTAACCACAATACACATATTTAGAGACACAAATAGTTTAGAACACAGTCACAAATAATCAAAATTTTCAGAACAAATGTAAAAATACTAAGCACTGACAACAATGCTCTAGTACAAGAAGATATCAATGACAAATCCATGACTGCACAAAGATTATAACATTTTCACTCTGTCCAAAAAAGTTATCAGAAGGAACAAATTTCAGCCCAAACTAATTCCAATGTCCTATTTTCATGTATTCTTTTTAATTACCAGTTAAATTCTGAATTTAACTTTACAGCCATACTTTGCACATAACTTCAAATATTATTGAGTGCATAGCCCATATTACATGTATTGTATAAATAATTCACTGTACAATTTTGATGACTGAGTTAAATTCAATAGAACATAAATAAAAAATAAAACATCTGTCAGCATGCAAGCTTGAGTCAATTGCAAATTTTAGAACAAAAATATGCTGCGATTTTGGTAAGATATCAAGCTTTCACAAAGAGACATCCACCCAAATATAACATAGAAAGTAGTTTGATATGCCCAAAGTAAGCTATTTGGAAAATTTATGAGTTGACTAATTCTTGACTCAGTCATGCAACTAATACAACATTGTCATTGCAAAATAAGAAAAACACAAATACCTCAAATATACAGGGTTTTTATCACTTTGATTTTCACTGGAATAAACAACAATGTAATATCACAATAAATCAACAGAACTGACTAAATATCAAATGGTGTTAAAGCACGAAATAAAGACAATCAGCATGTTTCTATTGAGCATACCATATTTATCCATATAAAATTTAATCGGCTAATAGGGGAGAGCAGTGCGTTTTTCGCAAAGCTCAATCGATCCTACAGGGATCGTACGATTACCGGCTAAGAGTCTGTTGACCTGGGTTACAGCAAGGTATTGTGGGATGACCGAAGTCAAATTTATGCTCAATCAAACACACGCGCGCTGCAGCCAGGGGTCATATACTCCGATCATGTAGTTTTGTTGATTCCCGATTCTTCACCGGCAAATACCGCAACATACCGCAACAGGCTGTTTCTATTGACGTCTTACGGTATCTTACAGTATAGCTCTCCGCTATTATCCTACAAAAAGCAGGATAATTAGTGGCTAAATTTATCCCAGTAAAGAGATGGATAATGGCAGAGAAGGTGTGTTTCTATTGGGATCTTCTACTCCATTAGCCAGTTCATTCCAGAAAACAAGCTTCAATAGAAACACGCTGAATGTCTGGAAAAGTGAATGAAGTTAGATAACCATGTATTTCATATACAAAGAACACTCTTTTTTTACACATTGTAAAAAAAAAAGTTTTATAAAATCACATCTTTGGAAAAGACACACAAATAGAAAAGATCAAAAAGATCAGTTACTGTATACCCAAATATTTGGTAGTGATTTTATTTTCGAGAATTTCGCAATGTACCAAACACATTAATTTCACTTTCTGATATTTCTGTACAAAGTAAATGGAAATGCAAATAAAATAAAAAATAAACTCTTAAGAATTCCCCATTTTGAAGCAAAATCGCGAAAATATATGAACGCGAAATATATGGTGTATACAGCAACAGACGGACAGTATAAATATATCATAATTGTATGCAATATAAACACCTTCCAATAAGATGTTACACGTGTAATAGAATATTACATCAATTGAAAGGAATATGTGTAGATAGTTAGATGAACACCAGTCAAACCAAGATGAAACAGTCAGTTGTTATTGATTATAAAGGAAATAAGTTTTTAATATCATATGCACACTTTTTAAAATTGAACAAAAGTCATTCATAAAACAACAAAGAAGAGAAAATTTGATGAGAGATATGATGAAATGTTAGTACTGTGAAGCAGCCATCAGGAAGATACCACCTCTAATAAATAAGAATCACCTTTGTGGAGACTTGTCTCGCCGAAACAGGCTCCATCTTCTTGATTTCTTGTCGCCACTAGATTTACTTGTTTCTACTTTCTTCTTTTCCTCTTCCTCCTCTTCTTCTTCATCTTCTTCCTCCTCTTCCTCCTCCTCTTCTTCTTCTTCTTCTTCCTCTTCCTCTTCATCCTCCATATCCTCCTCTTCCTCCTCTTCATCATCATCTTCTTCTTCATCTTCGGCCTTTGATTTATCACCCTTCTTTTTATCCACCTTTGGAACCTTGGAGTCACGACTGAACAGCTTGGACCCAAACTTTCGTTTAGTGGGAGAATCTGCCCTCTTTGAACCTGCCCCGTCCACCTCATCATTTTTACTCACAGCTTCTTCTTTCTTAGTTTTGCCACTCTTTGTCGATTTCTCCAATGCCTCCTTCTCTTTCTTCTTCTTCCTTTCCTCCTTCTCTCTTTCCTTTTGTTCCCTCTTTTCTGCCTCCTTGCGCTCCTTCTCCAGCCTTTCCTTTTCTTTCTTCTCCTTCTTTTCTTGTTCTCTCCGCTCTTTCTCTTTTTCTTTATCAGTTTTCGGTTTCTCCTTCTTCTCGGAAACCTCTTCTATTTTTTCAAGTTTACTTTGGCCCTTGGTTGGACTCTTTGATCGTCGAAACATCCCAAGGCGACTGAATTTTGATTTTGACTGTGCTTCCACTAGACTATCCGTATCCTTACTTTCATCATTCTCATCATCATCATCATCATCATCATCGTCACCATCAGTCTTCTTTTTGTCAGTAGAGGGATCATCATCTTCAATTGACTCATCTTCTTCATCATCTTCATCCTCCTCCTCCTCCTCATCATCATCATCACGATCATCTAACTCATCTAACTCCTCCACTGTTGTTTCTTCGTGTTTCTGCATCTGCTTTCCACCATCAGTAACTTGCCTGATTATATTTAGTCATATTTGGAATAATGTAAACACATAAAAAATAATGAAAGTATGTATATATATTTTACACAAATTATAATACAAAGACATACATCACAATTTTGCTGAATTTTATTATTATTATTTTTTTTTTTGGGGGGGGGGGGTTGGTTTACATGTCAAAATCAGTATATTTCTGGAACTTGTTCTCATTTCTACAAAGAAAGACCAGCAGAAAGTACCACTTCACCACCATTAATAATTTTAATATTATGGGGAGGGTAGATATACATATCCACAAATCCGTTGAAAATGTACATATTATTCCCCATTTCATGCAAAAATCTGATAAAATCTGGAATTTGTAGGAAAATATCCAATGAGGACCTTTCAGTTTTATGATGAGTGACTTAGTGAGGGCTGTCCTTTTGCTGCATAAAAATTGAACTAATTGCATTATTGACATACTTTTTCATATTATTGGCATTTATTTAAGCCGTACAATTTGTGCACAAAATTCTGCAGCCACGTTAAGAGTTAACACTGGTGTGAGTTTCAGACCTGTTAAGCTTTGATCACTATTTATTCAGTTCTCAGTAGATGAATTATGTATGGCAGTCACTCTAGTTCAAAAGTTCAGAACAGCTCTCTAACACTTCTATGACTTTGAATTTTAACAGGTCTTATTTTCAGTAAAACTAACTTTTAGCCATAGGGCTATTATCAGATCTGAGAAGATTTTATGCAATGATTTACATGATGAATAATTTCACCTCATTTGCTTGATGGACTCATTCTTTGTGTGTGTGCAAATCACGGACACAGTCTCTAAGTGATATTAAAGGTAAATGACATGGTTGGGGGTAGTCCTGAACTACGAGTTAGGCCTGAACTATATTCTAGAATCAAGTAAACTGTGCAAGAATTCTACTGTGACAATTTTGTGGTGAAAGTAATTCATCAGTATGCCTTATGACAGACAAATATGTTGCGTAGCTTCCTATGGGATCAATTCCACTTGGGCCTCAAGAAAAATTCAGTCCTGGTATGTTCATGCTTGATTCTCCTTATATATAAACAAATTCAAGATAAATCCTTCCAGCCAGGAGATACACTCCAGCTAGTGCACAGACTGGTATATTTTTTTAACCAGTTTGATTCTAGAGGCATTTTCTATTTCTCCCAATCATGTCATTGCCCACTAACTTACACTTCACATGAAATTGCTCACATGAAAAATGTTGAACTCAAGTAACTGACAAGGTAATTGTTAAACAAAACCATCAAATAGTGTATGTAAATGATGCCATTTTTTCTGAAAAAAAAAAGTTACAAAGTGTGCTCACCTAAAATAATCCTCCTCAACCTCATCAGGTTCCAGTTTATCACTGATCTTTGCCAGTCTCACCTGTAATGAAGAAAATCACATAAAATATAATCAAATTTGAAATATATGGACAAAAAATTAGAAATTTAAATGTTGATCATTTTTCTATAAAAGCCCATCCTATCCCGATAACAAAAAAAATCACAAATATAAAAAAAAAATATACCAAATGAATATCACGACTGACTATAAAAAAAATAACTAAAGCAATTTGACTATGTGTAGAAGATGGACGCCCACTTTCCTTTGAATTGGGCTCCTACAAAATGTCTTCATACTTTACTACAGTATTCTTATTCACAAGAAAGTGTGGACACGTGGACATACAGATGTAAGGTTGGACAACCCTAAAACAGCTCTCTTCAGGGTGGACAGATTAGAAAAAATATTAACTATCATCAAAAAGATAATTTAAAAATGAATCACAATGTATACCACACAATGAAAATTAAAGTAACATTACTGCTTAATTACACTAAATATTGACAAAACCTAATTGAATGATTTTATTGTTCACCCATCTATAAGTATTACACAAATAAACACAAGGAAACTTCATTGTCCTCCCCCACCCCCTTCACAACCATTATCCTCCCCCCCCCCCCTTCTCCTTCTTTCATTCTCTTCCTTCCGGAAGTTCTGGTTAAGTCCCTAGTATAGTTTTGGTTGATCAGACAACTTTTCATCAATCTGTCACAACTAAGTTATTGTCATGAAGGACATTGAACAAACAACATTGAACCTATTGAATTTATTTTATAGTGACATACATGTATTATGGTTTTAAATTATACAGCAAATATCACTATGTATGATCCATAAAGCAAAAAAGTTGCCTCTCCCCCCCCCCCAACTTTTTTTTTGATAATCAATTTCTCCAAATGAAAGCATTTCAGAGTTTCTGATTTTCAGGGCATTTATAGATGTTGAGCTGTATTTTTTTCTAAAACTGGTTAACCTTTTACTAAAACTGTTAGGTTTTTATTTTAACCTCAAAACAATATTATTTGAACCTCTTTCTCTGAAAAAAGAATATTCCTTTTCCTGAAACAACCATGCCTTCAAGGAAAAATACAATTTTTGGTTCACAATGACTGCTTTAAACTAGTCAAATATTTGGATAACAAATATGTTTTTGCAAATACTTAGGCAAAAGTGACCCTGAATCTACAGCAAATTGACTTTTAAAACCGTTTAGCTGAAACCTACAAATTTAAAACAGTTTGGATCTTCACGGTCGATTAACTTTTTTGATACAGGACTAATAGATGAAACAGGTTTATCATAAAAACGCAAATAAGCAAAAATTTCATTTTTCATAATATACCAAAACTATACCTGGGCCTTACAGGAAGAGGATCAGGGGAGAGACAATTAAGGTTTGACCATACCTGCAGATTTTTCATACGTTCCACTTCAACCTCCTTGGACTCATTGAAATTGGTGACAGGAGTTGGTTCTTTGCCCTGGAAAATAACAATAACAACACATGTGCCTCACTTGAGAAAACAGGGATTCATTCATTTCAAGCCCATATTCTAAGAATCATGTAGAAGAAGAATAAATAGACTTTTTGGTGCATGGCTGACACAATCCCAGGAAATACACTACGTATGGGCTTTCTAGCACAATACAATTCTAGATCCACATACTGAAATATACATTGGAAATTGCAGTAGTATACTAGAAAATGGAATTATTCAAATATTTTTCAGGAACTCCACTACGTGTTCATGTATCAATCACTATTTTTTTACATGCTCTGAAAATACTACAAAATCAACCTTAACAAAATTACAACAAACTAAAAATACATGTATGGCTAGAAATGCATTGCATACGAGGTGTGACAAAAAAGAAACGAGACTGTGACAGCCACGCCCACACTTTACAGCGTTGACACAGTGCACATCTCCTTTTTTCAAGGTTTGTACGGTGTCAAAGCCACAAAGTGCAGCAAATGGTTTTTGACATTAAATTTTCAAGGTCATGGTATTCAGTAATGCATGAATGCATATGTTTGCTTAATGTATCATTTGAAAGAGTATAAGTCAAATTTTATTCTGAACTTGTTTATTTAATTATACGCCCTATCGCTTCTGCATAATGAGCATTTGTTTTTAGGGTTCTGTTTGTGTTCTGGGATGCGCTGTAGTGTAGTGACGGGGCGAAGCAGGGGCGTGCCACTCAGCAGCCCCAGGAAGGGGCACAAAGTGAGATAGGTGAACAATATTATAGCAGAATGTTGATGAGATGTTGGGCAACACAGTGGCATGGGTGGAGGGTCGATTGACGTTGTTTCGTGGGCGTGGCCGTCACAGTCTTCTTTCTTTTTTGTCACACCTCGTATTTAATTCAAGGAAATGCCAAATTTAGGTTTGCTTTTTTTTGTCCAAAGGAGGAAATTATTCTAAGCAAGCCACAGGGTGAAAGTATTCACCAATTGATTTCCAGAACCATATAAATGAGTAGTTTTAGATGCAGTAACATAAAAAATATAAGATAATTATTAATTTCTCAGATGTCCACTTTTGACATGCTGAATTAATTTGCTCAACTAATAATTGATGGTGACGGTGTACTCATCTCTATTAACAAGTACATGTACGAGGTGTGACAAAAAAGAAACGTAACTGTGACAGCCACGCTCATGACGATATGTAAATCAACCCATCACTCATGTCACTGTGTTGCCCAACATCTCATCAACATTCTGCTATAATATTGTTCACCTATCTCACTCTGTGCCCCTTGCTTGGGCTTGTTTAGTGGCACGCCCCTACTTTGCCCCGTCACGATACGAGAAGTGGAGCGGGGAATCAATCTGAAGTTCCTGGGTCAGTTGGGTAGGTGCTCAGCTGGTATCTCGAGCTTCTCCAGGAGAAAATCCCACCCGCAACATTGCATTTTCTCCATAAGCCTCCAGGAGAAGCTCGAGACACTCAGTTGGGCCCCCTCCCAACTGAACCAGGAGCCAGATTTATTCCCCGCTCCATGTTTGCGCAACCTCTGGTATCGTGACGGAGTGTAGTTGCGACGTGCCACTTTACAGCCTGAGGAAGGGACACAGAGTGAGATAGGTGAACAACATTATAGCAGAATGTTGAGGAGATGTTGGGCAACACAGTGACATGGGTGGTGGGTTGATTGACATGCTTCATGTTCGTGGCTGTCACAGTCTCGTTTCTTTTTTGTTACACCTTGTACTTCAAATTGTGAAGAAGAAAATGAGAAACTGATGTTCTGGTAGCAAGAGGCATATATAACTAGTGCTAGTTACTACTTTGTTCTTTACCTTGGACAAACTGGATGCTTTCTTTTCAATGGCCTTGCATTTTTTCATCAGACTTTGACACCTGAAAAAAACACACATGAAACATCTTATTTTAACCTGTTGTATACACCCTCCGTATATTGAGTATATTAACAGAATGGAGCTAAAGTAATCTGCCCTCTGAATTCTTAGAATTCATAATACAGTCATACTCAAAGCAATTACAAGAATTAAAAGAACTTTCAAGTCTTATTAAATAAATTAATAAACAAATAATTGAACACTTGCAACTGATTGAAATTTGAATAAAAAACTAATAATTGCAGATGACCAGTTATATTTGGGATCTTTGCAGTATACCTTTTGATACATTTACTTGTAAACTGTAAACAAGAATTTGCATACTCATACATAAGATTAAACTCTTCATCAGACATAATTATCTGCAGTATAAATTCAACTGTTAAAAAGCACAAAACACGAATTTTCCACTTTATCAAAGATAATACATCGGGTTTCACACAAGTTGCTTGAAATGGTTCCCTTATGAACCAGTTACAGCATTTCTCAAAATAACAAAATAATGAAATTTTCTTAAAGCAAAATAACAAACACAATCAAGCATTTTTTTTTAAAATAAATAGCAGGGATGCCAACTATTTCAATATAGTTTCAGGGAGGAATGGATTGAGAATCAGGAAGATTTCTAGCAAATGTGTACAATTCAATGGGAGTAGCCAGCCCAAAAATCAGTAAGGCTTTGAAATTATACACCTATCAATTGTAAGACGCACCCCTCGACCCCCGGGAATGGTACGTCACTTGTCAAACGTGAGTCGGATTTTCATATACCATGATGCACCTGTGTGTCTCGAC
>JZLH01S0621525.1:12377-22509 GCA_001188425.1 Eucidaris tribuloides | reverse complement strand
TTTCGGGACTGACGTCAATATTCGTTGCAATAGCGCCAAACGTCAAAAATAAATCCATTGTGTTATGAGTGGTTGCCGGTTGAGTAAAAGACATCGTGTTCGTTGAGAAAGAAGAACAGATACATGCATTTTAGTGTAAAACTACCAGGATCGAATGTAACCTATTACCATACATTGTAAAATTGGGTAATGAATAATGTAAGATCATTGACAAAAGACAAGTCTTTCGGGAAGTTGTTTTCACATTGAACAGTTAATACTGTCATGAATAAATAGACAAACAGTGAAATTTATAAATATAAATGAATTAATATTTGTGAAATGATGAAGGTAATTGTTTAAGCGATTAAATCACATGTAGAATTCTGCCAATCAAATCGCCTCGTTATTTTAAGTAGATTTTTAATTCTCATATTTATATTGTTTAATGAGATGATTCATGTACTCATGTAACCATGTTAACAATTTTAGTCCCAAACCACATGCATGAAATGTACTTGATATTTTCAGTTCAATTTAATTTAATATGTACTATCAAATATAATCGTATCACAATACACAGCGTGGCCCAAAAAGAATGCTACACATGCGATTGTTAATTTGTTCAACATCATCCCCAAAAATGTTATTGGTGATTATTTCATGGGTTAGAACATTCTTTTTCCAACAAAATGATACCATGATCATTGATTTTGATTAAAACTTTTAGATTCTAGGGCTATTTTTCTGAGGCAATGTAATTTCCTAAATTTGCTATTTTTTCAACTCCAGCAATCATCAGAGCACCGAAATATTCTCGCGTAACGACTTGCCATGGAATGGGCTGCACTATCTAGGTGCAATGATAATGCAAGACATACCTTATCATAGTCTTCCGCATCAAAGGGAGGCATTCCAGAGGTCTGTCTCTCCGCTTATTCTACGGCACGCTGTTACGTGAGAATATTTTGGTGATCCCAGGTTCGCGGGAGTTGAGAAAGAAACAAATTTTGGAAATTACATTTCCTCCAAAAAATAGCCCAAGGATCCAAACGCGTTACTCAGAATCAATCATCATGGTATCATTTTGTCGAAAAAAGAATGTTCTAACAAATGAAATAACAATTAATGGCATTTTGTTCATGATGTTGAAGAAATTAACATCGTATGTGTAGCATTCTTTCTGGGCCACCCTGTATTGCTTTGTGCAATACTCGCAATTCCATCATCATGTATCATTAATCAGCAAATGTGTTTGTCCCAATCTCCTTTATATGTTGTTTGATCAATAACTTTTGAATTCTCATTTATAACCTATAATGTTCGCATGGCAGAACATTTGTATGCAAATTAATTGTTTGAGTTGCATTTTATGTCTGTTTTTGTTTGTATGTGTGTGGGTGTGTGTGTGTGTGTGTGTGTCTGTCTGTCTGTATGTGTCATGTGTGTAAATATGTGTGTTTCTGTGTGTGGTGTCTGTATGTTGGAGGCAGGTGGTTTAATAAAGAGTATCAGGTTTTGTTTGTCTGTGTATGTTCTCATTGCTCTTTCTTTCTCTTTTTGAGCATTTGCCATGTTATGTGAGAGTTGTAAACATGTCTCCCCGTTTTATCTTTTGTTATCACTACTGAACACCCATTCGGTAAATAAGTATACTTTCGCAAGTATTCAGAGCGATAGAAAAATTATTCCAATGTTGTTTTGTGCCATATCATCATAAAATGTATATGTATTTTAACATTACATTTTCACTTTCAATTTTGATAATGTAAGGTAGATAATTGAGAATTCAAAAGGAATGGTAAAGATATTTACTCATTTCATTTACGCAATAATCCTGACATTATGTGTGTTGTTTTAATTTCGGTGTAATATTTTGTTATCACACAATGTTTGTGAATCACGCATAGTTCTGGTTTTTGCTGTCATGCCTGATTTTATGTTAAACTTTATTGAATTAAATTGTTTTATATTGAAAAGGTCGACAGTCGAACTACAATTAAGATTGTATAAACTGGCATATTTCAGGGATAAATATAACTTGGGGATGGAATGGTGTTGTCATTTGGCAGGATGTTAGTAATGGCAGCAAACTGTTCTGCGAAACATCAAAGCTAAAGGTCAAAGGTTAAGGGTGAGAGAACTTTTTATTGGCATTTGGAGCGACATCATTAGTTTGCATCACGGGGCGGGGGAATAGCAAACACCCTACACGGATGACACCCAGTTATATGCCAAAAATGAATGCAGATAAGAACAATCGAGCTGCTTTTATACAAAAACTTCATGACTGTTTTTCTGTAACTATCTCAAGTTGAAAGAAACCAAAACAGAGTTGTTCATTTCATACCAGTTTAGACAGCATCCCGGAACTCTTCCGCCGACAGGCTTGGAAAGTGAATGCGTGTCTTCCTCTGACTGCGTGAGCGATCTTGGCAATTAAAACTCTTGACAAGCAACTTTTTCTAATCACATTTGGAATGTTTGCAAATCGCCTTCCTGTTGGAAAACCTGGATATTTTAAAATGAACCTAGGTCGACTACAGAAAAACTGGTGTAATCATTTGTTTGTTAACACGTGGACTACTGCAATGGTCTCCTTGCGAGCCCTCCATGCTCCTGCTCCCCTCCTCAACGCATCCAAAACACTGCTGCACGTCTCATCACACGTATCAAGAAGCATGCAGATGACTGTACTGGTTACAAATTCATGACCGCATTATCATTTAAGTTATACTCCTCACCTACGAGATTGTCCACACTTAGTTTAATTTGCAATCTATTTAATTTTAATTCAGTTAATGTTTGTTACTTCAGGTTACACTTTCTAAAGTTTGTAAAATGTATATTCAAGAAGAATGCTACGGCGTGAAAAAAAATAAAACGTGAGCAAATGTGTTATCAAACAACGCCATTAAATGATTGGGCTTTGATAATGCATTTGCTCACGTTTTATTATCCACTTGCGCGACGAAGTCTGAGAGGGATATAATAACCCCACTGTGTATTCGTCGGTAATCCATCCATCCGGCGTTCGTCTGTCCGTCCGTCGGTAACACTGGTTTCCGTTCGATAACTTTTGTAATGATAGACAGATTTTTATGAGATATGGTATGAAGGTACATGATAATAGGTGGTTTCCTTTCGATAAATTTAGTAATTTTCAACAGATTTTCATGAGATTTGGTATGAAAGTACAGGATATCAAAAAAAGCACAAGTTTTATTTTGGAGTATAGCTCAAATGTCAAAGGATATACCCCCCGAAGCTATGTACTTGGTTTCCATTCGATAACTTTGGTAATGTTCAACAGATTTTCAATAGATTTGAAATGAGGGTACACGATATCAAAATACAGAACAAGTTCGTTTTCGAAGTGTAGAGCTCAAAGGTCAAAGGTCATAGCTCAATAAATGCAAAACTTGCTATGTAAAGGTCGGAAGTGTGCATATCCGAAAGTATGGTTTCCTTTTCATAACTTTAGTAATATTGCACAAATTTTCTTGACATTGGGTATGAAGATACATGGTATCAAAATACAGCCCAAGTATGGCTTTTGATTATGTAGGATAAGAGGCAAAGTTCACAGTTCATTATATATGTGTATATACGTGTAGGCTATTTGTACCCGGCGTGGGGATGCCCGCTTTGCGTTGTCCTTGTTTTCATTTTCGAATATGTAGGCCAAAAATTTATGTATGCTATTTGTACCAGGCGAGGGGATGCTACGTTTACGTTGTCCTTGTTTGTATTGTATTTTGTTCCAATTTACTATCTACATGTACTTCACATCTTATTTCTTTGTAATTTGTCTTCTATGGTGCTTAGAAACAACACATATAAAGCGTTTTATAAATCATATTTATATAATAATAATAATAATAATAATAATAATAATAATAATAATAATAATAATAATAATATTATTATTATTATAATTATTAGTATAATTATCGTTGTTGTTGTTGTTGCTGTTATTCGAGGCATAAAATAGTTGTAGATGTCCGGTGATGACTTGTTTTGGTGAGAAGTTTAGTTGTAAAGTAGAAAAATGTTTCTTCAAATTAATCGACGTCAAATTTTAAACAAAAATTGAGTAAAAGATTGCATTTATTTAATAATTATGATATTATAAATTCAGACCTTAAGGTAAATTGCATCTTACCAGAAAGATCCTGCAAGGGATATTTCTTGTGTAACAAAGAGATAGAGTGAAAATGTTGTTTTGTGAGCTTGAATAAATTCGTGGACTTTTAAGTGAATTGTCACGAGTTACATCCGATATGTCAAATGTAAATAAAAAATTTAATGAAATGTGCGTTGGTAAATACTTGCTGCAGATTTGAGAAGGATGGCGGAGGCATACCATCTACTGCGCAACAGTCAAATTGAACTCAAGTTAGAAATGTTTTTTTTTTACATTTGGAGTTCGTATATCTTACGTCTTGGGTAACTAAAACGATTTTATAATTGTGAAGATAAAACTGGATTTTGATCATGTGTACTATGTGCTGGTTTAGCGTGCTAGATAGTGAAAGTATACCGATCAACTACTGGTAATGTATTACTCTAGTTAAAGTAATAAATGCGGAATTGGGGGTAAGGGAGTGAACGCATAATCATATATATAACAGTGAAATTAGTATATGTATTGAATTAGTGAATGGCAGTAATATAGTCAGGTTCATTATGTAATTTCGCCGGAATTTTTTGGAGAGTCAGAAAACTTTATACTTTTGGAAAGCTTATTGTATGAGCAATCAGAAAGACAATGTTTCCATTTGCACCGAATGGGTTAAAAAGTGCGTTGCCATGGTAACAGCATATTATGGCAATAAATCAGGCAAAAATCTTGCGGATCAATTAGCTTCTCAACTTTTTGACCATTTCTCATGAAATTTGGCAAACTATTTGTCTTGGGATAACAATGTCAAATAGCATTTTTTCAAACTGTCAAAAACTGCGTTGCATCGGAAGGTAAATATGGCTAATAAATCCGTTAAAAAATCTGGCGGATCAAATTAACTTTCTGCACATTCTTTGACGCATGTTTCTCATGAAATTTGGCAGCACATATTGGTCTTGAGGATAAAAACTGTGCAATACGCATTTTTCTTTTAAGCATTGTCAATAAACTCGCGGTTGCCATGGAAACGGTATAATATTGGCAATAAATCGTTAAAAATCTGCGGATCAAAATTACTGTCCCCCCGCCCTATTTTTGACCTTCTCTTGAATTTGTGCACACATATTGTGTCTGAGAGTAAAAATGTAAAATACCGCATTTTTTTACATGTCAAAACTGCGTTGGCCATGGAAAGGCATAATGAAATAATCCGTTAAAAATCTTGGCGGATTGAACACTATTCTCATATTTTGAGCCATTTCTCATGGAATTTCATACATATTGGTCTTGACAATAAAATGTGCAAAACAACTTTTTTACGTGTCAAAAATGCGTTGCATGGAAACGGAATTTTATGGCAATAAAGTCAGGTAAAAGTATTGTGCAGTAACTATTTCCTCAATTTTTATCATGCACCATGAATTTGGCAACTCATCATTATATTACTCTGAAGTTGTGGCAAGACACTTTTTTCATGTTCAGAAGTAACTCGTTGCCATGGGAAACGGTATATTATGGTATAATCCGTTGAAAATAAGCGATCAATTTTCTTCCTCAGTTTTTTCTCAATGTTCAGTAGAGTCTACAACACACATTGTGTCTTGGCTGGAGATGTGTGGCAGGATTATTTTTCAAAAAGGTTTGGAAATGCGTTTGCAATGAAACGGGATATCATGCAGATAAAATCACGGATGGATGGGGCAAGATTTAAATCGCTTACGTGCATATCTCTATCATAATTTAGTGTTCATGTCATTGTTTTGGTCACTTTTCTTTCTGTTGTGATAGCATCTGCATAAGAGAATATTATATCTCGCTGCCTCATGAAGACTTGCAGGCCAGGTTTGCTTTTCCTATAGAGAGAACCTGCCATTATCCGTCAGATCCAGTGATGCATGAAGGCTGGCATCCAGCTTTTTGCTTTATGCTTTGTGGCTCTCATCTGGTAGCTCTCATCGTAAAACCAACGGCAATCGTAAGTTGGATGTGTTCTTCCAGCATGGAGGTCACAGTTTGGCTAATGACATACACTGAGAACATTCTGTGTTTGGGAGAAGAAACATCTGTGTATTTGGTGGTTTTCGCTGTGATGCAAGGACTGCCTTGGTAACGGCAGTGTGTCCGCTTCTAAAATATTTGTTGTGCCTGGAAAATGCAATGAAGAATGTGATGACGCATTTTTGTGTGATGTACTGTTGTACTCTTCGAGGTCTTTGCAAGCAAGATAGGTCGTCACGTCAGTCTTCGTCTTGCATGTGAAAGGAACCTACTCGTTGGGATGTGTTTTATGTAGTGTCATTCTCTGGAGTGAAAATGGATACTAAGTGCTTCGTCTTGGCCTTCTTTCATTGTGACAGTCAGAGATCGTCACTGAAGATGTCAACACATGGATTATTCATGTAATCTTTTAGTGAGGGACGGTATGCCTGTCGTTCAAGTATCACTGAGATTTTAACCGTCAACATGGTCGTGCGTTCCTGCAGTTCTTCTGCAGAAGAACCATTCTATCTTACAGGGCTAGCCTTGCGGTGGAACAAAGTGAAGTGGTGTCCATGTAATCGTCTAGCTACTGTTCTACGCTTGTAGATTTTCTGTTGTTGCCAACTTGTTGAGGAGTGACTCAACTTTGAGTTTGTCAGGCATGGGCAGGATTGTACCATCTGAGCAGCAAAGGACTCTTGTCAGAGTGAAGTTCGTGTTCCCGATGGCCTCTGGTTGATGTGTTGCATGATCTGCCAGGAAAACCATCAATCTGGAGTTACAGAGTCCTTGTCCCTTCAGAACAATGGTTTTGTCTTGAGATTCTGGCGGTTTTCCTAGTTGCAGACATGGACATTTATTATTTTCCTTCTTACTAGTGCCATAGGCGGACATCAATACAGCGTTTAGACTGTCACATTCTGCATTCAAGATGCATTTGCTACGTACTGCATCAGTGAGATGTAGGTATGAGTGAATCACATTGTGCAGTCTCTCACCGTTCAACAGAGAATGGGCCGTTTTCCCACTGTTTCAGTATAGTGACTTGACTTGTCGATAGATTCGTGCTCTTTCTTGAAGCGACTTGGACCCAAGGTCGCAATGCTGCGTTTTGTCAGGCCTCATATAGAACTGACACTGTGAACTCTTTTGCAACACGGAAAGTTCTGGTTCTGACCAGGAATAATCTGTCTGGCATTGGCATTGTTAGGTGCGCCGACTAGAGTGCAAATGATTTTCCTCAGCTTGTTCAGATGCTCGAATGAGTGGTGGCCCCGATGGATACAAATGGAGTGTTCATTTTCTTGACTATAGTTGCGCTCGAGCGCGCTTATGATCGCAAATGGAGAAGACAAAGAGCAAGGAGTGACCGAGCATATATCAGAGCAACGCTCAATATTTTCTCATATGATATGATTCAAAACTCATATACTCTCACTGTTGTTGCAGAATGTGAAGGCGACAAAACGGGTTTATTTCACGATCGGCAGATACCTGATTGATCGTAAGAAGATACAGTGCTACTGAACTTTTGTGATCAGCAATTAGTGAAGATTTTCCAGTTCTTGTTGATAAATAACAAATCGGCAAGACAATTTATATGCAAGAGTCAGCAGAGTCCAAATGCTCTATCCAGTCCAGTTTTCACCCTCTTCATGCTAACAAGATTTGTCCGACTCTCCTGCTGAATATAAGGAAAGTTATTATGAGTTACCGACATCGTCAAGTGAGGCTAGATCCAGTTCGACAAGCCTTCTGAGGAATATGTGATGATTACTTTGCCTTTTCATTGGCAAGCTTGTTTAATCAAATCCATTGAGAATGCTAGCTGTTTCCAGCTTACATGCAATGACACTTTGTAAAACTTCTCTTGAAAAACACCCTCTTGACAAGCAACCTAGCAAATTCCGTCTCGTGGCAACTGAGCTTTCTTCCAGGTTATTGACGTGTTGTTTTCCTTCGGCTGCCAGCTTTTTTGAATGAAAATGGGCTGTCAGGACCAGTTTTTAATCTCATGACAGAGAATCAAGTGGTTGAGACTGCACTCCTAACGAGTACAAATGATGTTCTCAAGAAATGGACAATGGAAGGTTGACTCATCATGCTGGTTTTGAGTGGTGGCTCGATACGGTCGAGCCATAATTCACTGAAGAGATTACAAACATTATTGGCATTGGTGGAATACCTTCGAGTGGCTTAGATCATACTCTTCATGATCAAGCAGTCTGGCATACGTAATGCTACGTCATAAGCCAGTACATGTCAACGTTCTCTGTCTCGTCGCTCAGGGCTTAGTGCTTGGTCCTGCAACTGTTTTAAAATCTAACAACTTCCCTACGTGAGATCATCGAAAAACACTGTCTTATTACATGTATTGCGGATGATACACAGTTGTTACTTCTGGTGTCCTCCATAAACTGAATTCGAGTGCTTGGATTACCGAACTGAGGCTTGATTAGTGAATCAGAAGGGATGCAAGAGAGTTACCTGAAATTAATTAGCAACAAGACTGAATTCTTGTGTTGGATTCTAGACACAGATTGGAAGTTGAAGTCGTCAAATCCAATGGCAGTAAATACATCCTCCAGTTGAAAAGGAGATCTTGGAGTTATCCTAGATCAAACATGACGATGGAAATGTAATGTGTGAAACTTGTACCATAGCCTCCGTAATCTTCAAGGCATATACGCAAATCTAACCAACAACTGCTGAGCAGCTCGTTATGCATTTGTGACATAGAGTGACTGTTGGACTCATTGCTTTATGGTCTCCCGAAGTGTCAACTGCAGAGATCCAATGGGGTCCAGAATGCCTGCGCCGCTTGGTCATGAATGCAGGAAACATGTCAAATCAATCCAATCTTGAAAAGTCTACTGGCTGCGAGGTTGAAAAGCGGATACATATAAGATCTCTAATATTTCGAGATTAAACTTCTTTCCCACAGTACATCAACTCTCTCATGAAATCCACAAACGCATTAGGTTCCGCTGCGTATCGCGTCAGTCCTTTCTGGTTGTCCCAAATCAATCGACTGGGGTGATAGATCATTTGCAACAGCAGCTCCCGTCTGTGAATGGACTTCCAATCAATTCATTGGGCTTGACACTGTCGAAGATATTAAGAATGATCTAAAGAATATTGATGAAAATTTTAGTCTAATCAATGAAGGACTTACCTGACGGTTGAGCATCCTATGGATGGACATGTTTGCGCGTTATCATTTATATTATTAATTAAATTTTATTGTCTGCTTGCAAGCTCTTTCAGATTTCAGTGATGATTGGTCTTCAGATCATGCAATGTTGCTATGTATCAGGCAGATTCTTGTATCTATTCGTCAAAGGCAAAAAGGAGCTTGTCAAACTGCTCTCCGACGGTTGCCAGTGAAGCTGCAGGATCAGCATTCGCGAGTTGCAGCACGTAAAACAGGATTGTCTCTACTCGAGTGTAGGTGTTCATCATTGCTTGAACATTGGGCTTTTTTGGATCTTCTGGTTGCTGCCATTTGTGAACATTGTGAGACATCAGGCAGTATCAAGACGCCTGAATGAAGGATGTGTTTTTGCTTGTTCACATGGTCGCTTTTGTGTGCTTGCTCCCATCAGAGGCAGGCAGCTTGAACCCTCTGTTGCATCAGAAGACTCTTTTAGTCGTTGGTTGTCCTTCAAAAATCCTCAGTGCTATTATTAAAGCACATATGATAGGTGTGGTCACGAGAGGACGCTTGTAATGGTCATTAGGATATGCCTTGGCGTTCGACCATAAATCAACTTCTATATAGGCATCACAATACGAGAGTTTCCATGAGAATAGATAGATAGATAGATTAGATAGATAGAAATAGATAGAAATTGGGTTTTACTTGAATATCAAAACAGTAAACAGCAGTCCAAATGGCTGATTGCGTAAAGCTTACAATGAAAACAAACAATAGATGACATTACACCTATGATAATCAACAAGTAAACTATGCCGTTAAATTATGTATAATAAATAGTATATACTTTAAGAACGATTTTTAAATTGTTCGATATGACTTGTTTAATA
>JZLH01S0621525.1:0-11392 GCA_001188425.1 Eucidaris tribuloides | reverse complement strand
GCTTAGCGTTGTCCTTGTTTTCATTTTCGAGTATGTAGGCCAAAAAATTATGTATGCTATTTGTACCAGGCGAGGGGATGCTACGTTTACGTTGTCCTTGATTGTATTGTATTTTGTTCCAATTTACTATCTACATGTACTTTTCATCTTATTTCTTTGTAATTTGTCTTCTATGGTGCTTAGAAACAACACATATAAAGCGTTTTATAAATGATATTTATATAATAATAATGATAATATTAATAATAATGATGATAATAATAATAATAATAATAATAATAATAATAACCATATTCATATTCATATTCATATTCATATTCATATTCATATTCATATTCATATTCATATTCATATTCATATTCATATTCATATTCATATTCATATTCATATTCATATTCATATTCATATTCATATTCATATTCATATTCATATTCATATTCATATTCATATTCATATTTATATTTATATTCATATTTATATTCATAATAATATTATTATAATTATTATTATAATTATCGTCGTTGTTGTTGTTGCTGTTATTCCAGGCATAAAATAGTTGTAGATGTCCGGTGATGACTTGTTTAGTTGTAAAGTAGAAAAATGTTTCTTCAAATTAATCGACGTCAAATTTCAAACAAAAATTGAGTAAAAGATTGCATTTATTTAATAATTATCATATTATAAATTCAGACCTTAAGGTAAATTGCATCTTACCAGAAAGATCCTGCAAGGATATTTCTTGTGTAGCAAAACGTTGTTTTGTGAGCTTGAATAGATTCGTGGACTTTTAAGTGAATTGTCACGAGTTACATCGGGTATGTCAAATGTAAATAAAAAATTAAATGAAATGTGCGTTGGTGAATACTTGCTGCAGATTTGAGAAGGATGGCGGAGGCATACCATCTACTGCGCAACAGTCAAATTGAACTCAAGTTAGAAATGCTTTTTTTTTACATTTAGAGTTAGGTATATCTTACGTCTTGGGTAACTAAAACAATTTTATAATTGTGAAGATAAAACTGGATTTTGATCATGTGTACTATGTGCTGGTTTAGCGTGCTAGATAGTGAAAGTATACCGATGAACTGCTGGTAATGTATTACTCTAGTTAAAGTAATAAATGCGGAATTGGGGGTAAGGGAGTGAACGCATAATCATCTTATATATAACAGTGAAATTAGTATATGTATTGAATTAGTGAATGGCAGTAATAATTGTGTTTCCTGCATAGTAGAACGAAGCAAATGCGTCACTTAAAAAAACAAAAACTGTGTCAGTGTCATCTACAATTATATTACACGTCATAACTTTGTATAACTTTGAGGCAGGGCCAACGAATTCACACAATCTATACTCTTAAATGACAAAAAGCAAGGTCAGATTTCAATCAAATTGGACTAAGGTCAATTGTTGAAGGGATAATGGTTCAATAAAAACAGTATATTCAATAACTTTCTGTAACTTTAAATTAAGGTTATCAAACTAACATCACATATACATCTCCCCAAGCTATGTCCAGTTTAATAATGGGTCAGAATAAACAAATGTCAAAGGTCAATGACATATCCATGAAAAATCGCTTATTTGTTATGTAAACTGAAACCCTGAAAAGTGAACTTGACAATGATCATTTTATGCTTTAAAATGTAAATGTACAGTATCTAGTGTGCACTTCTCTTGACCTTATGTATTTTCTCCCATAGACTACTGTGTTATAAATCTGACTAATTTATATCTAGCTGAATGTTTATTCATGCATACCATGCCAGTGGAAGCATAACTTTCCAAATTTCCGTCTGCTTGGTTTGTTTTGTCAATTAAAGCACTATTATGTAGCTTAGATAACAAGGTTTGGCAGTTTTTTTTTAATTGAAGTTCCACAATGTGAGCTTATGTCTTACATGTAACTTGTTGGCAACTTCACATCACAGATGCATTCTTTCACGCACATGTTATGCGTTACGTTTGAATAAATTTAAAGGTCAACGAGCTTTTCATAAATATTACTGTATTTACAATAACTTTAAAAAGTTCCCAGATACGGCCATCAAATTGGTACTTCAGTTAAGTAAAGAACAGATATTATATGACATAAAGAGTCCAACTGGCATATTTTCCATTGGTATTAGTACAAAGATAGCAAGGTGCAGGTGAAGCAAAATTTATTTATGTTGTTTTCATGGGATGGGGTCTTCTCAAAGTTATAAGTATTTTTGTGTGTTTGCCCTCTCTATGTTTGCACGTTCACATTTTATTGGAATATCTGACGAACCTGTGTCAATTGTGATTGCAGATTGTCTTATATGATATGGCTGAAATATCTAAAGTGAGGGGGATATTCAAATGAGGATAACGCAAAGCGTAGCATCCCCTCGCCGGGTGCAACTAACCCATATACACATATTTAATGAATCGGGAACTTTACCTCTTGGGTTAAATAATCCAAAATCATACTTGTATTCAAATACTATGTACCTTCATACCAAATGTCATGAAAATGTAACATTAATAAATTTATGAAAAAGAACTATATTTTCGGATATCCACAATTACTACCTTTAAATAGCAATTTTCGCATTTACTGAGTTATGACGGAAACCAGTTACCAAGCTGTTGGGGCTATGACCTTTGACCTACACCTTCCGAAATCGAACTTGGACTGTATTTTGATATCATGTACCTTCATACCAAATCTCATAAAAATCTGTTGAACACTATTAAAGTTATTGAACGGAAAGCAGTTACATAGCTTTAAGGGCTATGACCTTTGACTTTTGAGCTACCTTCATACTATATCTCATGAAAATCAGTCAATTACTACAAAAGTTATCGAACGGAAACCAGTGTGATGGACGGACGGACAGACTGCGGCGTTTCTATATCCCCCTCTGACTTCGTCGGGCGAGAGGATGATAACTGTTCATACATAACGATTTTCCAAGAATAGGCAAACCGGTGTCATAGGGGATCATAGTATGAAATGTGAATAAATAAATAAAATACATGGTGATCGATGTTAATTGTTTTCGGTATAATGAAGGGGGAAGATTCATTGATAGTGCAACAGTTGCATTTTTCTAATCACTTTTGAGAAAAAAATCTTTAAAAAAGTTTTTAAATCTGAATGGAAATCTAATAATTTTGTATGATTAATTCTTGCTATATTTCTCTCTTTTGTTTCTACAGGTACGCAATCATTGGATTTGTGTAAAGTATTGTGCTTGTTTGTTTTGTGCTCGTTTCGTGTTTTACATTCCCTTCATTAACATTGAGCTTGTTGGCTCCGAAATATTTTCATTTCACTTTCATCCATATTCCGTCCCCCTCTATCAATCATAAAGAAGAATCATCTTTCATTTTCTTATATATCTCAGAAGAGATCCTTACACAGCTGTCTCTTGTAGACCGAATTAGCTGTGTTCTTTTTTGCCATTTCACTTCATTTCATCTTCATCAAGAATTATCAAGAAAAAAAACCGAAAGAAATATCAAGCAAAATACTGAAAGAAATATATATAACAGAAGCTTTATAATTGAATTACAGAAGTCTTCACGTAAGTTCTCGGTGAAAAGTGTGGGATATAAGTGATTGAAGATAAGTGTTTTGTTTGATTGTGAGGGTGAATATCCACTGAAATCGTCAGCAAGATTGTGAGTGCGAATATCTGAAGAAATCTATATTGTGAGAGTAAATGTTTCAAGAAAAACAACTGTTGTTGTGTTGATAAAGGTAAGCTTTAAATACATTAAAATTTATCAAAAATTTCATTTTGTAAAATACCCCACCCAAACAAAAAAGGATTGTACAGACAAATTTATATGAGTAGAATCCTAGAACATTTCATCATTTACTGGAACCCTTGTACAGCTAAGGATTATAGTATCAAATAAGAATTCACAACTGATAAAACCTGTAATACAACAGTCCCTTATACTTTGAAAAGCGCCATCTACGGCGAGGCAATTTTAATTAAGCATAATCTTAACCAGTTCTGGAAAGATATTTGTAATCACGGAACACTATACATAGAATATAAAGTAATAGTAACAAAGAATTAAAAATATCAATAGTATCAGCGATAACTATCACTTATAACAAAGAATCAAATACATTGATAACTATCAATAGCAATATCGAAGAATCAAGTCTATTGATAACTGTCAATAGCAATATCAAAAATCAATTCTATTGATAAAAATCAATAGCAATATCAGCGATAACTATCGCTAAAAACAAATCAATACTATTGATAATCATCAATAGCAACATCAGCAATAACTATTGCTAACAAGGAATAGAATTGACACCCATTAACGGCATATATAGTGATAACTAACGCTTACAACGAATAACAATTTCAATGGTAATTATAGCTATACCTCGCTAAAAAATAACTATTGAGACCTTTATCAATAGCAATTATAGAAATACTTATCGAATATAAGAACATATAAAGACTCTTGATATCTCGTTGATACCAATATTTCATTTACATAACTTAGAACAGTTAAACAACTTATCAATAGTAGCATCAGTGATACCTGTTGCTAAATATAAAGTACTTCAACTACTGATATATCGACCACTACGAACAATACCTGGTAGTTTTCTTTAAGAAATAGGATTATTCAAAAATATCAATACAGGTACAAAGTGCCTGTCATTATTGTCAAAAAAAATTGATACCTTTACAAAGTGCAAAACTTCTTTGCGTTACTTTTGAAACTAAAAAAAGTACCAGTATATGTCATTACTTTACACCCGTTCATTCCTTTTAAGGACTATTAGATCGATACTTGACTACTTGAACAAATTAAACCAGTACCTATCCTTTTGTTTGTTCACGATTAAACCTGTTGCTTTTCCATTATCAGTAATTGTCATATGATACTTGTAATTATAAGGTTATCAATTTGCACTGTTTATAAAAATAGACTTTACATAGTTGTTAATGTTTTCCACAATGGACACATTAGAATTCAAGAATGTAGTCGCTGATATTGTTAACATATTGTCTAGTTGTGAACAAAATATCAACCCAGAGAATGATGACTGTAGTATCTGCAGGAATAATATCAACAATAATGAGAACAAAGCCACTTGTGATTTTTGCCAAAAAAGTTTCCACGTGACATGTATGGGGTTTCATTGTGAAGAGAAATTAAGTAATTTAAGATTAATCTGGATTTGTTCAGCTTGTGGAAACAACAACATCGGTTATCATACGTTTCACCAAATGTGTATTCCCTCTCATACAAATAGGTACGAGCCTCTTCAGACCGAAACTCATGACGAAAGAGAATCTAACACTGATAGCAATTTGCCTACATCCTGGAGGAAGAAAGACCACGCAAGAAAATTTTCCGGATCAAAAATTAGGTATGTTAAGAAATGTAAGAAAACAATGTTAAAGAGAAAGAGAATGGTTTGAAGAATCAGAAAACCTAGTGTAATACACACACAACGTGACTCGAGAGTAGATAGTCAATTCTCAAAACAAGAATGAAAACTCAGACAGTGAACAATTAGATTGTAACGAATGAATACTGTAAAATCGAGAAGAAGGCAAATTCTTGGAGAAAACGAAGAGCAAACATTCATTTCAGCAATGAAAAGAGAAAGTAGCACAGATGAAAAGCACTCGCAAGAAGAATCAGTGAATGGTGTTTATTCTAGAACTGGTGTGACGTACATTGGAAAAGCAATGAAACACTTCTATGAAAGGCGTAAGAACAGAAAAAATAAAAGCAAAGAAAAACGTGCTGAAATAAAACAAAATCAAAAGAAAAATATAAAACATGAGCAGGGTGTGCATTCGAAATGTCGGGAAATATCAAAGTATGATGTACAAGCTTACGCAGAAACAATATTACAAGTGTATGCAAATTGTGTGCAGTCGCCAAGTTCAATGAACTTGTATAATGAAACTTACAAGGAATGTGGAATGATGCAAATGCGCCCTGATTTAAAAACTCGAAGAAAAGGACAAAACAATCATGTTTACAATTACGTATACCCATATCATTCTTCACAGGAGATGAAAGCAAAATGAGAAATCAGCACCAAATAAACGGACGAACTTCGGAATACATGCTGGAGGAAATGACTGGCGACAACATCAGGCAAGGAAGAAGGGTCGTTTCGTCAAAAGTAAGAAAAAGTCTAATGTTACCAAGCCAAAATCAGATGAGGTGAAATCAGAGGTGAATAAACACGAACAAAATAAATCTAAAGGCAATGAAAATTTCGAAGAAACTGAACCTAACAAATTGAACTCTGATGAGTATTCTACAAAGAAATGTGACCGCATGCAAGATGACAAACCAGACAGAAAAGGTGATGAAAAAATTCAACACAATTATAAGGAAATCAAACGAGTGGAAGTTGGATGTGAAATTACTGGTAGTGTACATACTAAACAGAATGTTGATGGAAAATCAGAATTTAATGAAATCAATCAAATAGGGACAGGAGATGCGTCTATCAATGACAAAGATGAAGTCAATACACAGAATATGTTGCTTGTTCCAGGTTGTCACACCAATGGATTGAAGTCCAAGTCTCGTGACGAAACTTTTCAAAATGAGACTAATTTGTACAGTTGTAACTTCAGTGAAAAGACCTAGAATCCAAGTCTGTAAGTGTAGACCAAAGTGTCAATGTCAGCACTGCTTGTACTCGGATAGCTCCTATTGCACGAGGTAATTTTAATCAAGGTCATCACAGATTTGATAGATCAAGGGGAAAACAGTGTGTTGCAAATAGTCTTGTAGCCATACTTTATTCAACAAAGGGAAATGCAAATGAATTGAAAGCTCAAGATCTTGATACAATTTTAACTCTTGGTAATCAATTATATTGTTATGTTCAAAAAGATTCTACAATGCATAATGAGCTACTGATGATTTCTGAATTGCCCAAAGAACTGGATGTTTTAGATGACAGCTTTACAATTCATTATAATGACTCGGTCTTTGGTTTTATAGATGGAGATCCAGACGATATGGCCGAATATGGTGCGATTTCATTGGATCAAGCCCTTGAACGAGAATTGTGTCAACACTATGCATGTTTTATGAACTTTAATGGAAGTACATTTGCCATAATTAAACGTTTGACAGGATTCTTTATCTTTGACCCGCATGCTAGGAATCAACAAGGTTGTGTGAGTAGTCTTGGAACCAGCATTCTACTTCATACTTCATCGTGGCAAGGTGTCTACAAACATTGTGTAAACTTGGCACTATCAATGGGTTGTGATATGAAGACTACGCAGTTTGAACTAACTGGTGTTAATGTGCAGTCCAATTTCGGTAAGAACTTTCATGTGAATGTGTATAATCAGGGGAATGGAACACCCCAAACTAAAAGTATACATGGTATAGATCAACCTATGTCCACCTCAAGTAGTTCTGGTGAACAAACCAGTGCAGATGTTGAAACTTCTCGAGAAAAAGCACCAGTAACATATTTAAATGAGGATATTGATCATGAATATGAGGAAGACACAGACAGTGATGTGGACTTGCCCTTTAAACGTAAAACATGCAGCTATCGTATAGACTCAGATTCAGGTACAAATGATGAAAGGGAATCACATCAAACTGCATCAACACCAAATCCTGTGACCATGGATAAAATACCGAATGAATCAAATTTAAGAGAAGATCAAACTTGTGTTAAGAGTGTAATAGAATATGAAATGAACCATAAACGCGTGCCTGATATTGTTAATATAAAACACTCTTCTGAAAGTTATCAGACTTACTGTGTGCAAAATCAAATGCAAACCAATGAAAACTATCAAGATAAAAATAAAACATACATTTATCACGGGCAATCTATACAACTAAAAGAATTGAACATTATACTTCATAAACTAAAGAATTGCACAAGTCCAAAAACGAATGATTCTCTAAACACGAAGAATCTTCCAGAAAAAAAGAATATCGATGATGTTTCATGCATGCACAATTTTCAGAGTAATTTCTCAGAGTATCACCAAGACAAAGCATGTGAAAATAAAGTACATATGCAAACCATAAAAACCGATATAAATGGAACTGACGAAGACATTGAATTTGTAAATATTACACATGGTGAAAGACCTGACAAATATTTCAAGTTTTTACCTCTCCAAGAAAAACAGAAAACAACAATCTGTGCTAAATTTGGCATAAATTATACTGGTGAAAATCATTACCCCGTATTGAACGAAAGTACATACATAGGAACTCCTTTACGTATTAAAAACATTATTGCTGATGGCAACTGTTTTTTCCGTGCTATTTCATACGCAATTTCTGGAACTCAAGCTAATCATTCTATTTTGAGAAGACTAACTGTCAGACATTTATTGGAAACTAATGAACTATTTCGTAATACATTGAGACCAGAATTTCTTACAGTACGAGATTACATTTTCAAACAAAGAATAATGAACACTAGAACATGGGCTACTGACACTGAAATTAGTGCTATTGCAAACTTGCTAGATGTTGATATCTACTCATATAACGATCAAATACCATGTTGGCAAATATTTTCTGCAAAGGAACCTGGTGGAATAAATGTTGTCACATCTGAAAACGGGATTTATATTGTGTATACGCAAAACGTCCATTTTAATGTAGTTGAATCTGTCAATAATAACAACTTGAGTTTGTTTGAGCACACACAACAAATCGATCGGGATAATATACCAGAAACAAGTGTGTCAGATACGTCAAATATCTATATCAAAACCAGCATTGTTCCAAATACTACCATTAAGCATACAAAGAAACGGAAATTCACAATTCTGGGAGAAGATGAGATATTCAGTCATTGTAATGAAACTCTGAAAGAATGTATGGAACCAAAACTCAAACGTAAAAAACACGTAGAAGATCTTAACAGTACAAATAATAACAACACCGTGCAGAAACGAAAGTATAGAAATAAAAAAGGTGTTGATGCTAGAAGGAGACAGGCGAAAGAATTAATGAGAGTCAAACGTGCAAATAAAAAACGTGAGAATGAAAACAAACAGGAAATAATTGATGATACGTCTCTGCGTAAGTTCAGAAAAGCACATGCAATGAGAAAGAAATATGCAACTGATCCCAACTACAGGTTGGCGAAACAAATTCAAGCAAGAGAGGCACAGAGAAATATGTATTGTGATGTTACATATAAATCACATAAACAAAAGCAAGTTAGAGAAAAGAAGAAACAAATGTACAAAACTGACCCTGACTTCAAACTTAAATTGCTCAATACAAAGAAGACAAAATATGAGACGGATTTTAAATACAAACAAAACATAAAGAATAGTTTTCTTCAGAAATATCGGTTCAATGAGGGTTTTAGACAGAATTTTAAGAAAAAGATCAGTCAAGCCATTACAGAAAAGTATTGGTGTAACTCACGGTTTAGACAGAATTTGAAGGAAAAAATAAGAAAGAAATATCAGTGCAACTCACGTTTTAGACAAAATTTCAAGGAAAAACTCAGAAAGAAATATCAGTGCAACTCACGTTTTAGACAAAATTTCAAGGAAAAACTCAGAAAGAAATATCAGTGCAACTCACGTTTTAGACAAAATTTGAAGGAAAAGGTAAAACATTCATCGAAAGTCAAATACAAAAGTAGTCCGTTATATAGGCAAAAAAAAGCAAAGCGGAACTTGAGATATCGGAAAATGGAACAAAAGAGAATGAGCAACTCTGATTATGTTTTAGAAAAATTTAGGAAAACTGTAGCTCGTGGTCCTGAATTTGTTTGCTGTGTTTGTTTGAAAGTATTATTTCAAAATCAAGTTTTGAAATGCATGAAAGTAAAATATAAAAACAAACGTTGTATAAATGAGAAGTACTTGCACATTTGCAATGCAAAATGTGATGAAGAATGTGTAGTTGCTAAATCATCGAGACAAAGTCTGTGGATCTGTTTTACATGCCATAGAAAACTACTGCGTAACGAATTACCTGGAGAAGCAGCAATTAACAATCTAAAATTACACGATATTCCAGAAGAACTGCAAGATTTGAATAATTTAGAGCAACATTTGATCGCAATGAACATTCCATTCATGAAATTAATGAATTTACCCAAAGGCGGACAACATGGCGTACATGGTCCAGTTGTTTGTGTACCATCAAAGACAATTGAAACAGTTGAAATGTTGCCTCGACCAGAAAGTAGTGATCAAATGATTCGTGTGAAATTAAAGAGGAAATTGTCATACAAAGGTCATTATAAATATAAATTTGTTAACAAAATGAAGGTTTTAAGAGCTCTACAGTATTTGCAGATGAATAACAAGTATTATTCTGATATTACCATTAATAACGAATGGAACAATTATCTCTCAGAACAAACAAACGAAGATAATCCCATTGATGTAGATAATCAATCTTGTGAAGAAAGTGATGCAGATGAAGACCCAGACAAAAGTTTAGGTGGCATTCAATTAGATACTTGTTTGCAACCAGTTGATTTAAGACAAGAGATTCTAGATCAGTATTTTGATGATATTATTTGTTGTGCACCTTGTGAAGGCAATAGTCCTGTTGCACTTTTAAGGGATGGCACTAACGAAGCAAAATGTTTTCCTGTGCTATTTCCAGCAGGTCAGCCAACATATCATGATGCCAGATCTGTAAACCTAACTCTCGGACGTTACTTACATAATAGGTTAATGCATGTAGATAACAGATTTGCACGAAATACAGAATTTATTTTTTATGCTCAATGCATATATGAAATTCAGCAGATGATGTCGAGTGTATCTATTGCCTTGAGGAAAGGTTCAGATAAAAATGATGAGTCTAATTTAATAACTGTATCAGATTTAAAAAATGCTAGTAAAATCCAAGAAATATTAAAATCAGACAAAGGTTATAAATTCTTAAAAAATATACGTGGAACACCACCTTACTGGCAGTCAACACAAAAAGATGTATTAGCTATGGTGAGACAACTTGGTAAACCAACCTGGTTTGCTTCATTTTCTTCTGCTGATATGAGATGGCCTGAAATCATGAACACGTTATTAAGTCAAACGGGAGACAAAAGGAAATTAACTGATTTGAACTGGGCAGAAAAATGCAACCTCTTGAAATCTAATCCAGTCACGATTGCACGAATGTTTGACATACGCTTCCATACGTTTTTGAATAAGGTGATTCTATCCAAAGCACAACCAATTGGTAAAATAATAGATTATTTCTATAGAATTGAATTTCAGCAACGAGGATCTCCCCACACACACTGTTTGTTTTGGGTTGAAAATGCACCTGAATTAGGTGTTGATCCAGATGAAGAAGTACTAAACTTCATTGATAAATATATTGCATGTAATATACCAAATGAAGAGGAAGATGAAGAACTTCATGAAATTTTCGCTAG